>PVLD010003173.1:0-55163 GCA_004027595.1 Dinomys branickii
GTCTTAAAAAAAAAAAAAAAAAAAAAAGCCAAGTGTGGTGATTATAGGCACATGCCTGTATGCCCAGCATTCAGGAGCTAAGGCAGGAGGACAGCTGTGAGTTTGAGGTCAGCCTGGAGTACATAGTGAGACCCTGTCTCAAAAGAAAAGGACAAACACATACACAAAATTACACACCTATCAGAACACCAAAACTACAGGCTAAGCATTTAACTCAGTGGTAGTGCACCTGACTAATATACACAAGGCCCAGAGTTCAATCCCCAGCACCAAAAGAAGAAAAGGCAAAAATGCAAAGCATTGCTTACTCTAAATGCTCACAAAATTTTTTCACTATCATTTACTGTTTGTAGGAAACAAAAATGGTACAGGCCCTGGGGAAAAAATCCTTGGTAGTCTCTTACAAAGTTAAACATACTCTTACCATATGATCTAGCAAATGTATGATTTCAAAATTTACCTCCACACAAAAACCTGCACATAGGTATTTATAGCAGCTTTATTAATAATTGCAGAAACCTGGAAGCATCCAAAATGTCCTTCAATAGTGAATAAACTGGCACACCCATATAATGGAATATGATTCAGCAATAGAAGGGGGTAGGTTACCAAGTCACAAAAGAACCTTAAATGTATACTGCTAACTGAAAGAAACCACTCTGAAAAGGCTACATACTATGTAACTCCAACTATATAACACAGAAAAGACAATACTCTAGAGACAATAAAAAGATTAGTGGTTGTCAGGGGTGCTGAAGAAGGATGAATAGGTGCAAATAGGCTGTTTTCAGATAGTATGATGGTGAATATGTCACTATACGTATGTCAAAACTGTTATGGCTTGTGTCTAGAAGTCCTCCCAAAGGCTCATGTGGTCACAGGTGTGGGTTTTCAGAGATGGCTGAATCTAGAGTGTGTGATGCTGGGACCTAGGGTGTGTGATTACTAAATTAGTCCACTGATTGGCCTGGCATAGTTCTGGGTGAAGGCAACGGGAAGGTCCACCATGGGTGTGGATACTACCTGCCCTAAAGAGCATGTAGCTTGGATAGACTACAAGGGACAGAAAAGGGACTGCTGTTGTCGCTTGCTGCTCACTACTTTGCTCCTTGATGTTTTGCTACCTTCTGCCTGCCATGAACTGTTTCTCTTGTGCTACACCACCCTGCCATGGAGCAAGCCAACTATGAACTAAAACCTCCATAAACTATAAGCCATGACAAGCCTTTCCTCCTTTAACTTTGGGTATCAGGTATTCTGTTTCAACAATAACAAAAGTAACTAATACAAAAACCTACAGAATGTATAATGTATCAATTTTGGCTCATCAATTTTTTTTTTTTTGTACTGGGAATCAAACTCAGGACCTTGCACTTGCCAAGCAAGGCACGGTGCCGCTGAGCTATACCCCTGGCTCACCAATTTTAGCAAATGTACCCCAATGTAAGATGTTTTTGTTTTGTTTTTAGTTCCTTGAGACAAGGTCTTGCTGTATAATCTAGGCTGGTCTTGAATTCATTATGTAGTCGAGGGTATGGGTATCCTTGAACTCGTGGTGACTGTCCTGCCTCAGTCTCCCAAGTGTACCACTACACCCAGGGGCAAGATGTTGATAGCAGAGGCTGTGGGGACAGAAGGAGTCGAAGAAGTAGGGTGGAAATTTATGTTCAATTTCTCTATAAATCTAAAACTGTGTCCCATAGTCAATCTTATTGATTTAAAGAGTCCCCAAGTGGACTAAAGAACTAGCCTCCCAGGGCTGGGGATATAGCTTAGAGGCACAGCGCCTCCCTGGCAAGCTCAAGGTCCTGAGTTTGATTCCCAGTATCAAAAAAAAAAAAAAAGAACTAGCCTCCTAAATGAGATACTACATCTGCTGAGTTGGTCATAAAAAATAAAATAAAGTGAAATAACAAATGTTGGCAAGAATATAGAAAAGGCAGATGTGATGGTACATGCCTGTAATCTCAGCTACTTGGGGAGCTAATGCAGGAGGATCTCAAGTTTGAGGTTAGTCTGGGCAACTTCAGGAGACCTTATCTCAATATAAAAAAGGTTAAGGTTGTAGACCAGTGGTAGGGCACCCCTGGATTCAATCATCAGCACCAAAAGAAAAAAAAGGCAAAAAATTGAAACCCTTATACATTGCTGGTAAGCATGTAAAACAGGCTGGGGTATAGCTCGGCGGCAAGGCACCTGCCTGACAAGGGCAAGGTCCTGAGTTCAGTTCCTGATTAAAAAAAAAAAAATGCCAGAATGTAAAATGGCAGTCACTAGGGAAAACAGTTTAGCAATCTCTTAAAAACAAAGTTAAACATAGAATTACCATATGACCCAGCAATGCTACTCCAACAAAAATAAAAATAGGTACTCAAACACTTGTATAGCTCAGTAGCACTACTCACCATAGCTAAAAGGTGGAAATAACTCAAATGCCCATCAATAATGAATTAACAAAATGTACTAGGTATGTAACCACATAATAAAATATTATTTAGCCATAAAAATGAAGTAAACAGGATGCAGTGGGGCAGGCATTTAATCTCAGCTGTTTGAGAGGCTGAGGCAGGACAATCACAAGCTCAAGGTCAGCCTGGGCAATTTAACAAGACTCCGTCTCAAAATTTAAAGGGCTGGGATGTAGTTCAGCAATAGAAGTCTTTCTTAGCATATGCAAAGTCCTGAGTCCAACCTTCAGTAACAACACACTAGCTACAATTTGGAAGAACTTTGAAAAATTTATGCTAAATGAAGGAAAGAAGCCAGACCCAGAAGGTCATGGGTTATATGATTCCATTTATATGAAACATCTGGAATTGGTATATGTACACAGAGAGAACTCAGACAAAGAGGTTGCCCTAGGTACAGGAAGAAATAGGCAGTAACAAGTAAAGGGTCTCCTTTTCCCAAGGGTGATGAAAATGTCTCAGAACTAGATAGAGGTGCCAGGTGTGGTGGTGCACACCCGTAATCCCAGCACTGGAGAGGCTGAGGTAGGAGGACTACTGTGAGTTTGAGGCCAACCTGAATTGTATAGTGGGACCCTGTCTCAAAAAGACCAACAAAAACACATAACTAGCTAGAGGTGATGGCCAATTATACTTTCCTAATTAACAAGAAAACTTACATTTCACTAAAAAATTACAAAGAAAAGGTAGGGGGAAAAAGGCAAGAAAAAAAGGAAAAACAGAATAAGGAGAAGGTGGCTAAGGAGAAAGGGGAGAGAAAAGTAATGCTACAAAGAGGTGGAGAAAAAGTCTCAAATACTCATTGCAAAGAAAATAGGACAGGGATCAAAAAAATGAGAGACTCATAGATACTGAAGAAAGTGCTTCATTAAGCCACATTACTTAATCAGCTATACTATTTCAATCCATAATTAGGAACCCTTTAAATCTTTTATGGAACAAGGGGGACTATACATATCATACTCAAGGGTTGGGGAGGTAGCTCAGTGGAATAAGCGCCTGCCTGGCAAGTGCAAGGTCCTGAGTTTGATCCCCAGTATCACCAAAAAAAGAAACTCAAATACTGCTTGTTTGGGCAATGAACTTTACAGCATTAAGAATTTTTTTTCCTCCTTAATGAGCATATTAGCTGCCTCCTATACAGTTACTTGAATCTTTAGTACCTACAATTGGCCCCCACCTTCTCCCCTTTAATGGAGATTCCTGCCTGAAGCCCTCTTAGCTCCCAAGGCCAATTTCTCTGTTAGAGACACATTTAGAGGAAGTTGCTAAGATCTAGAGAGATAAGATCAGGTCTTTACTGTGGTTCTGCTCAGGAGACACCTTAGGTGAAGAGTAGTAAGATCTGAGAAAAAGAAGCTAGCTAGTGAGAGCTATGTGAGGACTTTAAGGACAAGAGGTAAATGGAGCACATCCTCCTTCCTAGATCAACAGGACAGGGGAGCAAAAGAAAGCAAGACAAGATTCAGAGCAGAAGCTTTGGTATCTGGTTGGAATACAAGCATTCCCTCAGAAACTTAAATGCAGAGATAACTGAACAGATGTAGTAGAATCAGTGAAATGAGGGACTCCTGACAACTTACCTCTGATAAGAGGAACAAACTGAGTTTGAGGATGGGAGGGAGAGGGGATGAGTATTTTTTGGAATACAGTGAGCAAATAAAATAAAAATCTAAGAGTTGCTATTAAAACCCTTTGTTTTAAGAAATTACCTGAAAAATACTTGCCCTGTCCACAGGACTTCTTACCGTATACACTGCCAGCAAAGCCAACTGGTTGTAGGGGCGCCCATTCTTGGGAGCAATGTGCTGGGCCTTCAAGTACCAACTAGAATAGAAAAACAGTGAAAAAAATCTACCTTCATATCAGCTCTCCTGACAGCTGATTCATCCTGACAGCCTCACTATTTAAGACAAAAGCTGAGGTTTAGATGGAGATGAACCTACAGTGGTAAAGTACGATTAAAAGAATCAACAGGGACACTTGTAGGACACATATATGATGTAGCCCAAGTATCCCATTGCTTAATAGGATTTAGCTTAATAGGAAGAGAAATAATAAAGAGATGTAAAAGTACCTGCGTGCTTTCCCATAGTTTGCTGTGTCATTGGCTTGCTCTCGATACCGTGCAATATCTCCTTGGCAAATCATACATCTCTGGGCACTGATTAAGGCATATTTTACCTTCCAAAAAAAAAATCAGTTAGCAGAGTACCCAAGAAACATTAATTTCAACAAAGGACAGAGATGAGGTCAAAATGACAGCAGCATTACTAAGTCCTCAACAAGTATAAAATTTCAACCTAACCTTGGCTACCAAAAAATAGCCAATAGCACTAGGGAAATTTACTGAGAGAACATAGTAGCAGAAGAGAGAGGGGTGATTCTTACTTCAAGTCCCAAACAAACAGAACAATGTATTCTAAGCCCTGACCCTTTATTAGTGTGTGATCTCAAGAAGGCTTGAGATACCTGGAACTCAGTTACATGTTGTAAAGGGCAACTGGATGAAATATGAAAATACTATCAGCCAGGTGTCACATACATCTGTAATCTAAGCACTCTGGGAGACTCAGGATTCAAAGTTCAAGCCCAGCCCCGGGCAATTTAGCAAGACTCTATTTCAAAATAAAAAATTTTTTTAAAATATCAATAAAATAGCTTTGTGCAAAGACTCTGAGTTCAACTCTAGAACTGCAAAACATTTTAGAAATTATAAAGTGATATACAAAACTTCAAACAATATTCTTGCTGTCATTAGTCTCTTTTCTCACACTCTTACTGTCTTACATTTGTCTATTTTTTATTTTTTTCTGGTACCAGGGATCGAACTCAGGACCTTGCGCTTGCCAGGCAAGCGCTTATGCCACTGAGCTATACCCCCAACCCCTTACATTTGTCTAAAACAGTTACCCTTTACCAATCACCTATAACATAAGTACTATGTAATATATAACTTTTCTCACTGATAGCTCTGGCATCTATCACTGAGTGAGAAAACAACAATACACCCAACAATTCCAACACATTCTCAAAAAAAGAAAGACTCCCTGAACACACTTCAACATATCTAATTCCACTCGACCCCACATACACACAGAAACAATTAACATCTATTATGGCTTATATCTAGATGGCCCCTGAAGTCTCATGTACTCATAGGTGGGGCTTTTGGGGTGACCAGACCATTGGTGTGTGATACTGAATCAGCCCACTGATTTGTTTAGCACAGTTCTAGGTTTGAACGATAAGACTTACTGAAGACAGAAGACCCATCCTGGGTGTGGGTGGCACCAATCAATAGACTTATAGCCTGGATGGAATACAATGAGAAAGAAGAAGGAAGCCTCGATGCCTCTGCCTGCCCTGCCACACCATGGACTGTTTCTCCTCTGCCATGCCCCTCTGCCACACCCCCTAGCTTTGTAGCCAGCCAACTACAATTGAAACCTCTATAAACTGTGAGCTAAAATAAACCTTTTCTTCTTTAACTTGTGTAGGATATTTTGTCTCAGCAACAAGAAAGTAACTAAGACAATACCTCACCAAATAAAGAATAACACTCACTGAAAAGCAGATACTTATCCCTCAGAAAAGCTTACTTATTAGCTAAGTAACTAGCTACCATAT
The DNA here is from genome assembly GCA_004027595.1 of Dinomys branickii. NCBI lineage: Eukaryota > Metazoa > Chordata > Mammalia > Rodentia > Dinomyidae > Dinomys > Dinomys branickii. The sequence continues at coordinate 6,099 of PVLD010003173.1, forward strand.
ACCAACCCCAACATGTAACTCAAGTTTGTGTCCCAGGAAAGTTATATATAACCTCAGGGTCTCTTTCTTTCTATGCACAAACATCAAAGAACCTTGGGTATTTAACTGATGAAGGACAATATTATGCCATCATACTACTGCCGCTTTACCACCTTAACTAGGGGAAAACTACAAACAAATTCTTTCAAAGACCCTCCATTACTCTCAGCATGGAGTCCTGCCTCTCTGCTCACCCTCTATGCCTCAGTCAGATCAGTTCCCTTTAACACACATCTTTCCCACTTCAGGGTCTTAAATTATACTGTTCCCTCCCCCTAGAACCCTGCTTTCCTCCATCTTCCCATACACCTTCACCTGGCTACTGTCTAAAGTCTTCAACCTCAGCTTATCTGTGATTTCCTTAGTATTCCAAATCCTTTACATCAGAGAAAGCCCTCTACAACACACTTTTCAAAACTGATTCATCAGTAGGTGCTCATCCAAAATCTGCACTTACCCCCAAACAAACCCTACACTCCAAGAACTCTGATCATGGCACTCTTATTCTGCACTGAACTGCCTCTGCCTACAATGGCACCTGGTATGTAAGGGAGGCTCAATAAATCCTTGTTGATTAGTAAGAGAGCATGTACACAGCAATTCATCAGAAGCAGCAAGAAAAGGTTATGGGTGTAGCTCTGTGGTACAGTACCTGCCTAGCATGTTTAGGGCCCTCAGATACAGCATCTCAAAACAAAACAAAACCTAAGGAGCAAGAGGAAGTCTTTGCTCCATAAGCCATACCTCATTCTCTAATAAACCTTTAAACATTCCTCAAAGTTTCTCTCACCATTAAAAACAAAAACAAACAATGAAGGTAGAGTTCAAGGGCAGAGAGCTTCCCTAGCATGTGCAAGGCCCTCAGTTTGACCCCAGCTCCAAATAAATAAGAAAATAAACACCCGAACAAAAGCAAAACATTGTCTTGAACTAAATCCTCTTTTAGCTATATTCCCTCCTTGCCTTCACAGTCAAGGTTCTTGAAGTCTTGTTTGTATCAGGCTCTCATTATCTCTATTGCCTTACTTCTCTCTGAGTATCTCTCTTCACTACAACCTGGCTCCTATGCTTTTCAACTAAAATAACTCTTGATAAGCTCACCCAATTCAATGGGCACTTCTCAGTAATCTTAACACTTAAAAACTCTATAGTACTTGACAATTTTATCAGCCCTCCCCACCTGGAGCCACCTATTCTAGCCAGCCTTCCAAGTATTCTAACTTCTGTTTCAAATACCACTTACACACAGCAGACTCCTGAATTTGTCACCACTTCAGCTCTTTCTCCTAAATTCCAAACACATCAAAGCATTCATCTGTTCATTTTCAAGTTCCTATTAAGACACCTCACCTATGTATATCAAAAGCTGAACTGACCTCTTCCTTTGCAACCCCTCTCAAGGCCTCCCTTGGGAGAGGATCTAGACCAACAGTGGTGAATCTATGGCACACATGCCTCACTGGGCTGTTCATATCACTGAAAGATATAAAGAGTTTGCCATCACTGACCTAGATCCTCCTAAAAATATAATGAAGCAATGAATTTTTGCTCATGTGGGGTCAAGAGTGTAATCTGAGAAAAGAGGAAATCAATGAACAATTCCTCCTGTAACAGCAAACTCAGTTCCCATGGATAAGACACAGTGAAAATGTGTTACAACATTGTAGCTGTCATGTAAAATAATATCTAATGAAGAGTAGGCTACAACAATGTCTGTTAAACCACCTATAGTAAAAAAGAAAATAAAGCCAAGAGCCCACAGTATGGCTGTTGATCATTTGATATTTCTCCCACATAATGTGGCTAATCAGCTAAATACTTTTAACTCCAGTTGGAATTGCAACGATTATTGTAGCTGATGTAAAGTATGCTGATCTGTCAATTTCTATACCAACTGTGAATATATGGTGAGCTCATACAATAAACCCTAGGAAGCCAATTGACATTATTGCTCATACTATTCCATGTAACCAAAAGCTTCCTTTTTTCCAGAATAGTATGTAACAATATGAGAAACTATTCTGAATCTGGGCAGAATAAGAATGTAAACTTCTAGGTGACCAGAGAATATGCCTCCAATTTTAATCCCTACACTAAATCCCTACACCAAATCAGGTTCTATAAGGGGTGACTGAAAAATACAATAAATGATTAAAACAATTTATTATAGTACAAGACTCACTGCCAAGATTGATGGAATAACTGTGTTCTAAGTGAGGAGGAGTATTTTCTTAAGTTTTTAAGGCAATCTGTGTTTTACTGTATATGTTTTTATTTAAATATTAACTATTTTTTGATCATTCCTTCCTGAACAAATGTTTTTGGTAATTTATGCCAAATAAAATGTAATGTTCTTCATCCACCTTATTCATAGGATATGGCACAGTACAACTTCTGGCTATTCCCTAAATTCAAGATAACCATTAAAGATAAACATTTTTAATTCATTCAGAACATCAAGGCAGCTACAGCACAACTAAAGACACTCAGAAAGAGGACTTCCAGCTGCCTGGGCTACAAAGTAAGTTCAGGGCCAGCCTGAACTGCATAGTAAAACCTGGTATCAAAAAAGACAAAAAAAGGGTGAGCTTCCATTACTGCTTCAAAAAGTGGCAAGAGGGCTGGGGATATAGCTCAGTGGAATAAGCGCTTGCCTAGCAAGCGCAGGGTCCTGAGTTCGATCCCCAGTACCGCAAAAAAAAAAAAAAAAAAAAAAAAAAGTGGCAAGAATAAGCTAGATGTGATGGAACATGTAATACCAGCACTTGGGAGGCTGAAGCAAAATGTCCACCATAAGGTCAAGGCCAGTGGGGCCTACATAGTGAGTTCAAGGGCAGCATTAACTATATAGCAAGACCCTGTCTTAAAAACAAAACAAAACAAAACAAAGAAACAGTGGCAAAAGCAATGGAATAAATATGTTCAAAGTAAAAGGGAGTATTGAAGTAGTTTAATAACGTGTCTTTTACTATAACAAATTGTACTATTCACTAGATTTTTTTTTTTTTAAGAAAGAAATTCTCCCTATGTAGTTCAGGCCGGCCAGTAGTCACTATGTAGTCTAGGCTAGCCTTGAACTCGTGGCAATCCTCCTGCCTCAGCTTCCTAAGTGCTGGGATTACAGGTGTCCACCATCACGCCTGGCCACTAACTGTATTTTCTGATCATACTATATATTCCTAGTGGTCTTTTTTCCTACCTCCACTACCTCTCTCTACCCTAATCCATGCCTACAACCTAACTCCGTTACCTGTACTCTTACCCAACTTCCATCTGAACTCAGCAATTTGCCGAAATTTATTGGTTCTAAGAACGAATCTTTTATCCACTTGATGATGAAAATCAATCAATGGTTCCCCAATGCTTTCACAGTGAAGTCCGAACTCTTCAGCATGGCATAAAGTTTATGATCTATTTGCGTTCTATTTTATTAGTTTAACCTCCCATACAGCCCCACTCCACATTTCAGCACACTGAACTTCTTGCATTTTTCCCAGCAACATCTGGTTCTTACTCACAGTGCCTTTTTTGTCTGTGTGTGTGTCCTCCATCTTAACTGCCCTTTTCCTATCAAACTTGTAATCATGTTTCAAGAGTTAGACTTTGCAGTCTCTGAGAAGACTTCCTTGACCCACCAGCCTAAATTAGATTCACTTCCCCGATGCCCCCTCACCACTACATACAGGGTCTGCCAAGAAATGTACATAAGCTTCAGGAGAAGAAAAACAGTAAAACGTTTTTTTAAACAGATGGTGTTAACTCCATATGGAGGACCCTAGAGGATGTTATGTACTGCGGAAAACCCATGACACTGTGGACCTTAGAGAAGAAATTGAAAATGCACGTGCAGCAGCAATCTCAATGACCAAAGTTATCCAAGCAGCAGTTCACCATACTGATAAATGTCTAGGAGCTAATGGCCATTATTTTGAGCATCTCCTGTAATTGCAGGGACCAAAGGCAACGTGTATTGATCTCATATCTCAATAAATTTACAATTAAAATATTTACTCAAGTTTTTCTTTTCCTAAAGTATGTATATATTGTTTCGGCAGAGTCTATGTACACCAATACCATAATACTTATGACACTACAATTGCTGGGCTGTCTGTTCCCCTAGTGGACTATCTTCCATGCATGTACCCTCAACACCCAGAGCAGTATACAGCACACAACTGCACTAATAAATGTCTACTTAGTGGATAAATACATTTAAGATACAGAAGAAGCTGAGTTGGGCATGGTAAAATTTACAATGCTTATAATCCCAGTTACTCAGGAGGCTGAGGTAGGAGCTATAACAAACTGGGCAACTTAGTGAGATTGTCTCAAAAGAAAGAGAGAGAGAGAGAGGGAGAGAAAGAAAGAGAGAGAGAGAAAGAAAAGAGAGAGGGAAGAAGGGAAGGAGAAAAAGAAAAAGGGGCTGGAAATGTAGCTCAGTGTTAGAACACTTGCCTAGCATGCATAAAGCCCCAGATTTCAGTTCCCAAAACCACTGAAACAAAAAGAAAGCAAGCTGGCTTACTGTCTTGCGTAATGGCTTGCTACGAATGGCAAGACCATCCATGTAGTCCTCCAGTTTGAACTTGTAAGTAACCTGCAGCTTCTGAAGCAAACTATCAAAGAAGTCACTACCCTATAAAGAAAAAAAAAATCTATTGGAATCAACCTATTCTTGATCCAACCTATCCAGCAGAACCTGGGGCAAATGACCCTTTCACAGTTCTCAGATATCCTATATAAATGGAGGCACATAGAGATTCAGGGGTCACCAACTGAGCACAAGACAAATTTAAAGATAAGAGCAAACACATACATATTCTCTTCCCCACACCCAGACCAAGGAATTCAGAAAGCTTTCAAGCTCAAAACTAATTCCAATTGTAAGTTATCGTCCCACGGAAGTAACACATTAGATCAGGCATAAATCCAAAAAGATTATAAAGCGTTTTGTCAATTTTCTTTGCTAAAACATAGGATCTTCAGTGATAGAACCTCATTACAATCAGAGGATGCTAAAGCCTTTATCCTGAGTACTAAAAGATAATGGCTTACCTCATCCAAGAGCTCCAAAAGTCTGTTCCGAATCTGTTCTGGGTTGTCGACATTTGGATCCTTGAGAAGCTGCCTGAACTTCTCAATCACCTGATAGAAAGCATTCTTCCACAGGATCTGATCCACATTCTGATTATCAGAGAACTCAATATCTAATAGAATACAACGTTCATACAACTGCAGCAGTTCAGCTCTGGAACAAAATACATGCAACTTCTAGCTCCATATATCCCACAGGAAGATCCAAGAGCTTCCTGCAACTTAACTGCCTTTCTTGGAAAGAAATCCAAAATATGACCAAGTACCGTATCCAAGTACATATAAAGCTAGTTTCCATCCTACACAGCAAAATGTCATTACAAAGATAGTTAAGTTTAGCAAAATACTGTTTCCCCATATGTCCACACCTAAACTCAACAGCTGAAAGAAAATCTCACTCAAGCTATGTTGTTCATTTCTTGGCATTCTAGAAAGTTCTTTTCTCTTAAAAGAAAAAGGATGCACACACATTTCTAGGACTAAAACAAAGCTTTTGTTTTTTATTCAACAAACCCTTCCCTACAAAAATCAATGTGGCAGCTTAGTGATATGGTAAGTGCTTGACCAATATATACAAGGCCCTAGTTTTGATCACCAGCTTTCTGGTGTAAAAAAGGGGATCAATGAAAAAAGTGGAATAATATTGTGCCTTACCTAAAAAGTTTCTACCTTCCTCAGTCATGGGAGCCTATACACTTCCACCTCATCCCCATTTCCCTCTCCCCAGGATAGAACACATCATACCTGAGTTGAGTCATCTTCTCCATGCCCTCAGTACTGATGCGATCCCTGGAAAGCAGGTTGCTGAGCTGTAGTTCCTCGTTGTCAGCCACCCGGAGAAGCCTATGTAACTCCTGTTGCTGCACGTTCCTCACATGCTGCTCTATCTCCTCAGGACTCATGGTGCTGGCAGGGAGAGGGCTACATACATATTGTCCTGGTGGAGTTGGATAGCCTGGGTAGTAAGGCCCTGGGTACACACCATTCGTAGGGCCCAGTGGGTACTGCAGGGGGCTATAACCTGTATAGGCATACTGGGAGGCAGGGCCAGGTGTTCGAGGGTAATAATAGGGGTTGTCAGAATTTTGAAACTTATAGTAAGACGCTTGGGCCTGACGTGAGTCACCCCAAGATGTAGGGCTGACTTCATCATCAGTGTCCAAGAAATGTAACTGTGGTGTCTGGCTCTTTAGAGCAGGTTTCTGATCAGGATTATTTGGGTCCCACAGTCGACGGGTGGTGCCTCCACGCCCCCAACTCCGAGATCCCTTACTACCAGATCCAATTAAAAGCCGAGGTCCCAAAGGTGTAGATTCTGGAGAACCTGTTGAATTGACAGACAGAGCAGTACGGGCAGGCAGAATCAGAATCCCACGACCCCGACCCCGAAGTTCTTGTTTCGGGTTTTTGGACTCCTGCTTCTCAGAGCCTCTGCCCTCACTAGTCAGGCCTTTGTCAGGCTTTATCCCATCCACATCTTCCCTGGCTGACCTCACCACAGGGGAGTCTTTGTTCATGGTTTCTGCATCAAAAGTGACACGAAGAGTACCTCGATTTTCTTTACCACTGCTTTTCTGCTCACCCTCCCCGTGGCCAGGCCAGTTCCTTTCTGAATGTTTCCTCCTTTCTAAGCTCCTCCGGGGCCCCAACTCATCAGGCTCATCAATTCTGTCATCCTCTAAGGAATCAGTTGAGGACAGAGATACTTGCTTCTTCAGTCGTGGCCTCTCCTTGGTCCGCTCCTGCCTGCGGCGGCGGCATCCATTATCAGTCAGGCCAGCTCCCTCAGCACTGTTGTTACTGCCAGCGGAGCTGGTACTGCAAGTTCGGTATCGGTTCCTTCGTTTGTCAGAGCGTGAGTAGCGTTTTGCAGAACCCAGCTTCCCTTGGGCCATGTCATCGCTCACTTTCTTTGTCCCCTCCCCCTTTTCAATCCTTTTGCCTTTTTCTCCCTTTGAAGACGTTATTCTGTCACTATTTTGGCTCTTTTCTGTCTCAGTTTTATCTGGCTTATTCACAACTTCCTCTTTCACAGCATTTCCCCTATACTCATTTTCTGCTACTCTCAGATGTTCTACCTGGTTAAGGGTCTCTTCCTCATCCACTCGGCTGGCTGGCTCTTTGTTAACAGTCTGCAAACGCCGCCCGGGCTGGTAGATCTGCAGGTCTGGTTTCTTTGTTCTTTTGGTGATTCTTAGACTTCGATCCTCTTGTCCAGCAGTCCTATGACAGGTTTCCTGTCCCTGATTATTTTCTGGGTCTACAGGACCATTTTGCTGTTGGCTGTCCAGTTTTTTGCAGGCATCTTTAATGAGCTGTGTACCACTTCCAACAGCAGAAGAATCTCTGTCATTAACAAGTTCATCCTTAAATTCCTCACTCCCAGAGGGTTCCTTGATTTTAAGTCTGTTCCTTAGTCGAGAAAGACCAGGCTTATAAATTTCCAGATCTGGGCGCCTGTTATCTTTGCGCTGCCTGGGCTCCTTTAATTCCTTCATGTTTTCTGTTATATTAGGGAAAAGGTTGAAGAAGAAAAAGTAGAAAAAAAGAATAAAGGAGGAAGTAGGAGGAAAACTGTCATTCTGGTAAGTAACAGAAAGTCATGCAAGAATACATATCCAAATACTAACAGTGGTGGTTAAGGAAGATTTCTACAAAAGCAGAAAGTTTGGGTTTATAGTATTTGTTTGTCAACCTGCAAGGCAAGAACTTAATTGTGTAGAACTGCTTACGCTTAGACTAGGAAATTGGGGGAAAAAACCTGTTTTCTCAGGTTACCCAAATTATATGAATGTTCAGGTTCCCAAGACTTCCAACTACCTCAAGACTCCAAACTCTCATTATTGCAATAAAAGATCTCTAACATTTATAGCATTACACTATTTTCTATCTATAAAGCCTTTGAATCCATCTCAGTCTTTTCTTCTACTTCTAACATTTTTCCAGGGTGCCAAATCCTGGAGAGTGTGTGTGTGTGTGTGGTGGTGGGGTTTGATCCCAGAGTCTCCCTTACACTGGGCAGGTGCTCTGTCACTGAGCTATTATATCCCTGGCTCTTCTTATTTTAAGACACGGTCTCCTTAAATTGCCCCAGCTAACCTCAAACCTGCGATCCTCCTTAGTCTCCTGAGTATCTAGGATTACAGGCATTCTCCACCATGCCTAGCAGGCTAACTCTTTTTAACATACTAGTAGCGGGCAGGAGGTAAAATGCCAGTAGTAGAATTCGCAAGCATGAGGCACTGAGTTTGATCCTCAGCACTGCAAAAGGAAAAAAAATTGAGAAAAATAAGGGTATGAGTAACAATCACAGTCCTGAACATCTCTGGAGAAAAAAATTGCAACTCTAGTCTGTGAACTTGGCCAAGACGATCCTCTTCTTCAGGATACAAATTAGCCAATCACACACTTCCTACTGAAGCGAACAGGACGCAGTTCCTTTTTTGTTCTTCAACTCCACTCACCCTCACCAGCTCTATAACAGCTGCCAGCAGAGTTGTTCCAAAAAATACTGCTCAGACTATGATCATTAGGATACTGAGACTAACTGCTACTATGATGACAGAATATAAGAAAAAAGTTCCATACAAGAGCTTTCCCTAGACACTGATGGAGGGAGTACTGCATGCTCTCAAAATGCCAAGGACTGGAACACTCAAGAATAAGAGGTAAGACTTCAGAGAGCGCTCTCCAGATTCCATGCACTTACTGAATGACAAACAAGTATATGTGCTTTCTGAGTATCTGTTAAGAGGAGGACTACTGCCAGGCATAGTGACACACCTGTGAACCCCAGCACTTAGGAAGCTGAGGCAGGAGGATTAGCAAGAGTTCACAGTCAGCCTGGGCTACATAGTGAGTTCAAGCCCAACCTGAACTACTACACAGTTAAGCCCTATCAAAAAAAGGGGAGGGGGAGAACTACTTTAAGTTAGTCATCAATATTTCAGTAGGAATATAACAAGAAATTATCAAGTACTCAAAATAAAATTTTATATAAAACCCCAGTATTGTACCATAAACACAAATGCACACAAGCCCACAGCAGATCCATGCTCTAGCACTTACACCCACTTTTTGTAGGTATAACAAAAAAGCAAAAGAAACTAAAGTTTAAGATACTGCTTCAGTAATTCCAGAAGTTTAGGACTCTCCAAGTATGAACAAAAATAAAGCAGCTTGACCTCAGAACTGCCATAATCTTTGTAACTTAAGTTTGTGGGGAGAAAGGTAAGGTTAGAAGAGATACTGTTGCTCGTTTTTTCTTTTCTTTTAGAAGAGAAACTACTACTATTTTGTAAAACAGAAGCAAACAGCCTGGATACTCCAATTTAACTCACCAATGAAAACCAACCTCACAGACTGCTAGCCCAAGACTAGGTAGGGAAGGAACCTATCAGACCTACGGTTCCACACAACTCCAAAGCCTAACAAAGGGGAGGTGAGACATAAGACTTTCTTGGAGCTTTCCTGATGTGGTTGGAGACTAACTGACAAAATGAACATCCTCTCTGCTTAAAAGAACGAAAATAAATAAATAAATAAAGAAAGAAAGAAAGAAAGAAAGAAAGAAAGCTGCTTCCCCACATGCTACGATCAAATCAAAGTACTCGGCTCTCTGAGGTCCCGGGTCCCGGACCACTCCAGTGGCGCAGCTTTCAGAAGCTTGCGGTGGAGGAAAAAGTTCAGCTAGGAAGTTCCAGCCCGTTACACCTTTGTCGATTTCCCCGGCCCCTTCTCCCCGACGCCAAGGCGAGGAGCGGGGCGGGCCCGCGGGGGGCTCCTTTGGGAATAATGAAGCCCAAGGCCTCCACGAGACCCCGGCACCCACAGCTGTTCGAGTCTCTCCACGACTGGCAATTCACGGGCTGATCTAAGGGTGCTGGGGCAACAGGGAACAGTCGCCGTCGCGGTGAGGAGGAGGGTGGAGAGAGAACTCGGGCAGGCTCTCCCGGAGGGCGTCAGCTCACGCCGGGCGCCGCACCAGCTTTCAGCCTGGCAGAGCGGCTAGGGGCCTTCCAGCGGCGCCCGCCCCCGCTGTTGGGCGAAAGGGCGGGGGCTCGGGAGCGCCACGGATGGGGCGGGGAGGAGGCCAAGGAGGCGGGGCGGGAAGGCCCGGCCCAGGAGCTGGGCGGTGCGACTCACCTCTGCTCCCGGCCTGCGGAGTCAGAGCGGCCAGGATCCCTCGCAGCTCCGACGCAGAGATTCGCACACGCTCCAAGCGCTCCGCCATCTTCGCGGCTGCTGCTACAGCTGCCCCGACCTCACCACCGCCGCGCGCAGCCAGGAAATCCCGACGGACGGACGGGAGGCGCGCGCTCACCCACTCCCACCCTTCTCCCCGCCCCTTCTCTCTTCTCCTCCCCAAACGACGGTGGCCGCACTGGGAGGAAAAGTGTTGAACGCACGTTTGACAGAGGCAGTGCCAAAGCGCGAGCCCGGGGTGCTAGAGGCGGGCGCTGCGCGTGCGCAGAAGTGTAGTCGGGCAAGGTGTACTGAGGCTGGAGGTGGAATCCCGGCGCCGGTGAGGTGAAGGGAGAAGGTGAGGTGAGCCCTTGTCAAGCCAGGTAGGCATTCGCGGTCGACCTGCGGTGGTGGCAACCGAGCACATTAGTATTGCTGGTGTTGGTTTAGGTGTCAGGTTGGCGGAGAAACCCAACAATTCGGCCTCCTCTGATCGTCTTGTGCCCAGGGTTCCCCGCCATAGCCCCAGGCTTTTGTTTGGGAACCTTAAAGATCTTGTAAGAGCAGTTGATCCCCATTTTAAGAAAAGAGAGCTGAAGAGGTAAATTGCCCCGGATGACATAGTGGTACCACACAGCCTTTTTCTTTATGGCGAACTACATCCACCAAGATTGCTGAATCAAAACTCTCTCTCTCTCTCTCTCTCTCTCTCTCTCTCTCTCACACACACACACACACACACACACACACACACACACGCTCATGCTAAGAGAAGGAGTTGTGTGGAAGTAAACCAGGAGGTATTATATGTCGATTTGGGAATTTTTGCATCACCATGGAGTCTTGAAAACATCACTGTTCTTGACCACAGGTTGATTTTTTTTTTCTTTCTTCCACCTTTAAAATTTAACTTCAACGCCAGGTGTGGTGGTGCACAGCTGTAATTCCACTTTGTAATTCCAGCACTCGGAGGCAAAGAAAGGGGCACTGCACCAGGGGTTGTGGAGGTAGCACAATGACAGAGTGCTTGCCTAGCACGTGCAAGGCCGATTTCCATTCCCGGCACCTCTATAAATAAATAAAATTTAACTAGACCAGAAGACTTTACCCTTTTGACCATGAACTACTAAAACTCATGGTGTGGGGAAACTGCCTCTCCCAAGGCTGCTTGCCTCCACCTGTTGCTCTTTCTTAGTCTTACGCAGTCCATTGGACCTCTAACCCTTCAAGTAATACTTATCACTAATTCCTTAGTTGAGCATGGGAGATTTGAAAAGCCTGATGGAATTCTTTCAGTTCCTCTTATATGACAGAGACTTCACCATCAGAAGGTTAAGGCCTAAAGTCAGAAAAAGTGTGGAAATATCCAGCAGTTCAAAAGAAAAGGAGTATTTAAGTGGCCAGAGCAAAAGCATCCATTTTTCTGAGAGAATCAGAAAGAAATACTAAAAACAAATTCATATTCAAGCCGACCATGGTGGTACATGCTGCAAATTTAGCATTCGGGAGGCTGAGGCAAGAGGATCCTGAGTTGTAGGCCAACCTAGGATACATAGTAAGACCCAGCCTCAAAAAAAAAAACCCCAAAACTTTATGTACATTTGAAAAGGTTTGGAAAAATACATGTCAAAAATACATGTTAAAAATGGTTAGCTTTGCCGGGTGTGGTGGCACACGCCTGTAAGCCTAGCACTCGGGAGGCTGAGGCAGGAGGATCGTTGGGAGTTCGAGGCCAGCCTAAGCTACAAAGTGAGCTTAAGGCCCGTCTGAATTGCATATCGAGACCCTGTCTCAAAAAGACAAAAAAAAAAGAAGTTACCTTTGTAAAAAGAGAAGGGATTTGATAGTGGACAGTACAGGCTTTATGTACAAATGTAGTATTTTAAATTCCTAAAATAGGTATTTGATTACATGGTATGTGACCAAATAATACAGCAAATTTGTTTTGTAAACAACAAGCCAGATGTGGTGGTGCACACATATAATCCCAGCACTCTGGGAGGCTAAGGCAGAAGGACTGCAAATTTGAGCCCAGCCCAGGCAATTTAGTGACTTAGAGAGAGACTGTCTCAAAATAAAAAATAAAGGGCTGAGGCTATTGCTTCAGTGTGAAGGCCCTGTCAATCCTCAGCACCAAAAAAAAAAAAAAAAACAGAATCCATGATACATCTGTAATCAGTGGTCAGGAACATTTGTTTGTAGCTGTAAGTACTTATATTATTAAAAAATATAATAAAGGGCAAGCCAAATGCAGAGCATACCAGCAAGGCCAACACTGGGAGACTGCAGCATGAGGATCATATGTTTGAACCTAGCCTGGACAGGGTAGCAGTTTGGTAAGAGTATGTCTCAAAATCAAGGGAAAAAAAAACCTTTCAAAGTGCTGGGGACATAACTCAGTGCAAAGGCCCTGTGTTTAATCCTTAGTACCTAAAAGAAAAAGAAAGAGCTATGGGTGTAGTTAGTGGTACAGTGCTTGTGTAACATGCACGAAGCCCTGGGTTTGATCCCCAGTTCTCACCCCGCCAAAAAAGAGAGAAAATAGACTCAGCATTCAACAAAGGTAGGAAAAGACAAAGCAAAATGGAAGGAAGAATAAAGATAAAATGTAATAAAAATAGAAGTATTTGATAAATTGAAGAGCTCATTCTTGAGAAATAAAAGATGAAGTAGACACATTTGTGGCAAAAAATAAGGGGGAAAGGACATCTTTCAGCTACCTCATCAGCAATTCAAATTTAGTTCATCAGATCTCTGATTTTCTTCCCAAATTCTTGATTCTTCTCTAGTCTTAAATCTCAATAAATTATACCATCATCTATGTGAAAACCCAGGAGTTACCCGTGACACCGCCACTCTCCTTCATCCCTACATTCAATCAACTTATCAGGATGTATCTGTCTCTGTAATGAACATATATGGAATTACCTTAGCATTCTCATCTTTTTCTCTTGAAAAATGCCCTTTGCTTCCATTCAGAAATTCTTCTGTCTTCTCTCTCTCTCTCTCTCTCTGCTTTTTCTTTCTTCCTCTATTACATCCTCTTTTGCTGCTTATTTTCCCTCAGGTGCAGAGAATTGAGCCAGCCATCTTGTTTTATTTACACTATCATTAATAAATCCTTCCTCATTTATCTCTTTGCTCTGCATTTCAATTACCACTACTGCTCTATCTTAGGTAGTGCCTCTACTGTGCTTGTTACATGTTCTTGAATATATATGTATCTTTGAATAATATACAATGTTCTATGTATGTGTTTTGACTGTACATAATGGATACTGTTGTAGATCTCATTCTGTTTATCACGTTTCTGGAAATACTTCTGACTATTGCATAGTGTTATTTTAAATGATCTCAGACCACTGGCCACTGGTCCTGGACCAAGATGGGCCAGAGTCATTACCCAGAATTTTTTGAACTGAGAGAAAGAAAGAAAATCCATCTCCAGTGTGGAAGCCATAAAATGTAAAACACAGGAGCTGTGAGCAGCCACTCGTCCTGCCATATGGAACCAGCTGGTCTGCAGTGAAAAAGGAGCCAACATGCAAAATGCAGCAGAGGTGAGAAGCAGCTTGGGAGCTGCTATCAAGTGCCTGGTTCCAATTGTTCCTAAAGTTCCATATGCCTGCCCACTCATAGTTTGTTCAACTTTTCCTTGGACCCTATGAGCTAGTAAATGTAGACATTATGCTAGTTCAAACTGAGTCTATCACTTGCAAACAAGAGGCCTCAGTAATTACAACCACCACAAAATAGCTTGACTGACTGGCTTTTTTGGGACAGGATCTCAGTGTTTTGTTCAGGCTAGCCTCAAACTCACAGCGTTTCCCCCTGCCTTGGCCTTGTAAGTGCTGAGATTATAAATCAGTATTTGTCCACCACCACACTCAGCTATAATATAGCTTTTTATTGTTGGGGGTAATTTTTTTGTAATGGAAGTAAAATACACATAATATTATTTTAACCTTTAAAATTTTTGTTTTTAATTTTGAAATAGGTCTTGCCAAGTTGCCCAGTTTGGGCTTGAGCTTGAGATCCTCTTGCCTCAGCCTCCCAGAATGCTTGGATTATAGGCATGCATCATTACACCTGTCTTCATTATAACTATTTTTTTTTTTTACATGTATGTGTGTGGTTTTGTTGGGGTTTTTTTTTTGGAGACAGGGTTTCACTATGTAGCTCAAGCTAGCCTTGGATTATGTATCCCAGGCTGACCTTGAACACATGGTGATCCTCCTGCCTCAGCGTCTCAAGTGCTGGGATTATGGGCATGTTCCACTATGTCCAGCTCATTATAACCATTTTTAAGTATATATATCTTTAGTTAACTACATTCCCATTGTTACGGAACCCATCTCCAGGACACTATACCTACTAAATAGTGACTCATTTAGGCAGTAACCTTAGTCCCTGGGAGCCACCCTTCTTTCTATGAATTTGACTGTGCTAGGTACCTCATGTAAGTGGAATCATACAGTATTTGTCTCTTTGTGACAAGCTTACTTCAGTTTCAGTGTTCATATTATAGCATGTGTCAGAATTTCCTTTTTAAGGTTGAATAATACTCCATTTTATGTATATAACACATTATAATTAGGCATTTATATGTTCATGAACAGTTGGGTTGCTTCCTTGTTTTGGTTGTTATGAATTTCATAATAAAATACTACCTTACATCCATTATTATGATTTGGGGAGCTCGTGTGTGTGTGTGTGCGCATGCGTGCATATACGTGCATATGTTAGAGGATGAACCCAGAGCCTTCACACTGAGCTATATCCACAGCCATTTTTTGGCAGTGTCTTCCTAAATCGCCCAGATTCAGATCAAATGTGTAATCCCGCTCAGCCTCCCAGGGTGCTGGGATTATAAGTATGTACCATCATGTCCAGCCTTTAGACATTTTTTTCACATGCTTGTTAACCATTTATA
Organism: Dinomys branickii; assembly: GCA_004027595.1. Taxonomy (NCBI): domain Eukaryota; kingdom Metazoa; phylum Chordata; class Mammalia; order Rodentia; family Dinomyidae; genus Dinomys; species Dinomys branickii. Next base: position 21,349 of record PVLD010003173.1, read on the forward strand.
TATCTTCTCTGGAAAAACTTTTAGGTTGACCTCAAACTTGTATCAATCCTCCTGCCTCAGCCTCCTAAGTGCTGGGATTATAGGTGTGCACTGCCAAACCTAGTTTTTTTATGTTTTTGTTTTTAAAGAAAAGTCCTTGCTATGGTGCCCAGTTGGCTTCACACCTCTAGGATCCCCCTGCTTCAGCCTTCCGAGTACCTAGAATTATAGTTATGTATGACTGTGCCTGATGTCTAAAGAAATTTCTATCCAATTTCTATATTGATTTTTTTTTTAAATTGGCTTTGTGTTTCCTAAATGCATCTTAAATGACTGTTTCCTTTTATCTTCACCTTTGCCATCTAGGCCCTATTTGGTCTTCATGTGGAAAACCAAAATGCCTCTTAGACTCCCTGATTTTACTCTTGTCCCTTTTCACTCACCATAATGTAGCCAGAATTATTTTCTAAACATATGCACTTTAGCCGGGCGTGGGGCACACACCTGTAATCCCAGCACTCGGGAGGCTGAAGCAGACGGATCATTGCCTGGATTACAAAGTAAGCTCAAGGCCAGCCTGAACTGCATAGCAAGACCCGGTCTCAAAAAGACAAAAACATATGAACTTTAACATGTCTCTTACTTAATCAAAATTTAATAGCATTCCATTACTCTGGAAAAAAAATAGCTGGTCTGGGTGGTACACACCTGTGGGATCCCCTCACTCTGGGAAGCTTAAGCAGAGGATCACAAATTTGAGCCCATCCTGGACAACTCAGCTGTATCTCTCTAAACTGAGGGATATAGCTCAGTGTGGAATCCTTGGGTTCATTCCCACAGGGTGAGGGAAGATCCATAAATCACAGTCTGACCTGATCTGGCTCCTACCAACTTTACTACCCTCCTAAACACATTCTGATTACTATTTTTAGACCCATTGGCTGTCTTTTAGTTTCCAAAGAACCAACATTCTCCCTTCTTACCCTCTTCACATGTTATTCCTTCTACCAGAAACATTTTTCTGTCTGCTCTGCTTGGTTAAGGCCCACTCATCATCTGGATCATAATTTAAATTTCAGTTCTATGTCAAAGCTCTTAAGAAGCTCTTGGCTGGGCATGGTGGCATACACCTATAATCCCAGCACTGGTAGGCTAAGCCAGGAGGACTGCCAGGAGTTCAAGGCCAGCCTGGGCTACACAGTGAGTTTAAGGCCAGCCTGCACTACAAAGTGAGACCCTGTCTGAAAAAATCAAACAACAAAAAATAGGAACCTCTTTCCCTGATCTAAATAAACCCCCCTATAGGATCCTATCATAGTACATCCCTCTAAAAGCATCTATCAAAGTTTGTAAAGATGTGTTTTATTTTGCATTATTTATTACAGATCTGCTGCTAGATTATAAGCTTTATGAAGGCAGGCACAAAACTACTTACCTAACACTAAATTCCCAGATCAAACAACATCTACCTTATAGAAAGGTAGGTAGATGATGTTGTCTCTCATTATTTGTTGAGAGAACAAATCATTAACAACCAACACATGTAGAGGCTATTTTAAAATATTAAGGCCGGGCATGGTGGCACACACCTGTAATCTCAGCACTCAGGAGGCTGAGGCAGAAGGATTGCAGCAGTTCAAGGCCAGCCTGGACTGCATAGCAAAACCTTGTCTCAGAAAGACAATAAATAGCCGAACATGGTGACACATGCCTGTAATTGCAGCATTCAGAAGAATGAGACAGAAGGACTGTTGCAAGTTCAAGACCAGCCTGGGCTATAAAGTTGAGCTCAAGGTGAGCCTGAACTACATAGCAAAACCCTGTCTCAAAAAAGACCAAAAAAAAAAAAAAAAAAAAAAAAAAAAAAAAAAAAAAAAAAAAAAAAAAAAAAAAAAAAAAAAAAAAAAAAAAAAAAAAAAAAAAAAAAAAAAAAAAAAAAAAAAAAAAAAAAGACAATAAATAAATAAAAATAAAACATTAATATATACAAATCATAATAATAAATTTGAAGTTATTTTACCAAAAATATAAATTATGGAAATTAAGGTGAAATCAGCAAGTCCATAGAAACCAGTAACTGTGAAGTCACTGAAAAAGTTTCCAGAAATACATGTATAATAAGACCTCAACTTCTGAACATTTGAGTTGCAGACTTTCACAGATATGAACAGACTTCACATCAGGAACATTCATAAATGCAAACAAATCAAGAAAGTAGCTCACATGTTGCCAGGCACTGGCACAGCTGTGCTCCTGTGTGCTCACTGTACAGGGTGGCACTGCACTATAACACAGCGCTCAATTAGGATGCCCAGAAAAAAAGAGGAAAAGCAGCGGGGATGTGGAGGGGACTGCTAGGAAGTGCAAAGCAGTAACCGTGGAAGCAAAAGTGAAAATACAGTGTAAGACTCACCTTATTGGGCTTAGGAATGAATCTGATTTAGGAATGTTCTCACAGAATGGAACTCTGGGACTTACTGGGTTACAAATTATTTGCAGATAGCATAACTATTTCCTTTAAAAGGCTGAGGATAGCTGGGCATGGTGGCTCACACCTGTAATCCCAGCACTGAGAAAGCTGAGGCAGGATGATCATTTCCCCTTCTGGGTATTTTCCTAGAAGAACTGAAAAGCATCATACCACAGAGATATATGTGCACCCATTTTTACAGCAGCACAATTTGTCATAGCTAGATCTTGAAAACAACCCAAATGCCCATCAACTGAGGAATGGATAAAAAAAGATGTGGTATTTTTATACAATGGAGTATTACTCAGCTGTCAAAACATAAACTCAAGGATTTTATAGGTAAATGGATGCAAATAAAAACCACATTCAAAAGTGAAATAAATCGGACCCACATGTGTAAATATCATACTGTCTCCCTAGTGTAAGAACCTGAAAGAGTAAGTGAAACTCAAAACGTACAACAGATACTATGAAAGGGAAAGAAATTGCTGAAAGGAAGGAACAACTGAGATAAGGGAAAGGAGAAAAAGAAAAAGGAAAAGACAGCTGGGATATGGACATATGGGATAAGCTGTGGACAGCTGGGATAACTGTACTGTTGATGTCTAATGGTTTACTGAAAGGAACAGTTAATGCCTAATTTTTTTCTTTTTGACCAATTTTGCATGCTTATTTCTGGTAATCTGAACAACTAATTTGAAGACAACAATATGCAATATAACAACCATTGGTGAATTCCTACCATCTTATCTAGTGAAACTGTATTGTTTCTAAAGTTTTTTGTTTTTATTTTTTTATTCTCTTTTAATGGTTTGATCAGTCTTGCATTCTTACATCTGGTAATCTGAGCAACTTCACTGAAGATAACAATATATAACCACCACTGTTAATTCCTATCATTTCGTTCTGAAACCCTGTATCATTTTTGTTTTTGCTTTGTCTTGTTTTTGTCTGTTGTTAGTATTTTGCTATTATTCTTTTTTATTATTATTATTCTCTATAAAATAAAAAGAGTGAGGACAGAGTTATATATTCCTTCTCAGAATCCAGTTACTGGTTCACATGACAGTAGGTAACCCAAGGAGTTCCAATTAGAGTTCTTGTTCTTGGCAACAGCTAATATGAAAAAATACTCATCTTAAGATGAGTTCCTGGATTCCTGTAGAGGCTGAGAATAAAGTCAGCATAGCAAGAGAGAGATCCTAGAGTTGAAAAGCAAACAACTTTTTTTATTTTTTGAGACAGGGTCTCACTATGTAGTGCAGGCTGGCCTCAAACTCATGAGGATTCTCCTGCTCAGCCTTCAGAGTGCTGAGATTACAGCACTCTGTAATCATGTGCCACCACATCCAGCTGAGAAGCAAACTCCTAAAGATACTTTTCAAAGCACTACTTTAAACCCATATCTGAAGATAGAAAAAAATATAAAGTGGAGAATCAACTATAAAGGTTAAAGCTAACAACCTAGGAAAGTGTCCTGTAGTGCTAAGTATACAAAAATTACTAATTTTCATAGACATCATCAGTAATTCTAAAATCTAATGGTAAACATATCTTCTTAAAAGCAACAACAGCTGGGGATTGTGGTACATGCCTATAATCTAAGCACTCAGGAGGCTGAGGCAGGAGGATTGCCAGGAGCTTGAGGCCAGCCTGCACTACCAGTCTCAAAAAAAAGGTAACAACATTGCACAAGAAAAACTACTGAGGGGCCAGGGGTATTGCTCAGCAGCACCATACACACCTACTTGACAAGTGTGAGGTTGTTAGTTCAATTTCTGGTGCCAAAAAACCCCCCAAAAAACTGAGAAATCTAATAAAATCTAATATGAAAAAGACTTCACTAAAATTAGAAGGCATGCATACTTGGGTGAACATGTTTTAAATTGTCAATTGTGCCCATTTGATACATTTTACAGCAGATCTTCTGACAATCTTTTTTTTTTTTGTGGTTTTGAAACAAGATCACGCTATGTAGTTCACACTGGCTTTGAATTCACTATGTAGCCCTGTCTGGCCTTGATCTCATGGTGATCCTCCTGCCTCATCATCCCATCAGTGCTCGAATTACAGGAGTGTACCACCACGCCCAGCTCACTTCTGGCAATCTTGCTAAAGGAATTCTAAAGTTCACTTGGAAGAACTGATGTGTAAACTGGGTGGTGGCACATACCTGTAATCCCAACTCATAGGGAGCTGAGGTAAGAGAATTGCCACAAGTTTGAGGCCAGCCTGAGCCACATAAATTCAAGTTCAGCCTGAACTACATATGGAGACCCTATCTCAAGAAAAAAAGGAAGAAAGCCACTCTTTAAAAATTGCTGTTGAGAGTAAACTGATAATCTACAGCTTTTCTGGAAATTAGTTTGGCAGGTCAAATGTTTTATGAGACTAATACACTGCCTGTTGCACTGAGAAAATAATTCAGATGTCCTAAAAGTGTGTATGCCTTTTGAGAAAAATCTACCCTAAGGATGTATGGAGATACACCAAGATCTTGGATCAGGTCTGTTAATTACATCATTATTGTACCCTGCAAAGAATTGTTTAAACCAGGAATAGTGGCACACACCTGTTATCCTAGCCACTGGGGAAGCTGAGACAAGAGGATCACAAGTTCAAGACTGTCTTACCGGGCATGGTGGCCCAGCACTTGGGTCGCCAAGGTAGAAGGATCATTCTGAGTCTGAGACCACCCTGGACTACAAAGTGAGCTCAAAGCCACCTTGAACTGCATATTGAGACTTTCTCAAAAAGACAAAAAAAAAAAGTTTAAGACTGTCTCAAAAAAAGACTGGGCCAGGGATATAGCTCATTGGCACAGTGCCTGCCCAGCAAGCATGAGGTCCTACATTCAATTCCCAGTAGGAAAAAAAAAAAAAAAAAAAACACAAGAGGATTGGGGATGTAGCTCACTGTGAAGGTCCTGGCCTCAATCCCCAGTACCAAGAAAGGAAGGAAAGGAGGAAGGTTGGCTGGCTCAACAGTTATGTAAAAGTAGAATTATAGTTTTGGGTTTGCTTTTGAGGTACTAAGACTTGAATCCATGACCTCATGCACACTAAACAAGCACTCTTATCACTTGAGCTACATCCTTAGTCCAAAATTATAGTAATTTTGTACAAGGAGTATCATAAGCCATTTTAAAAGTTGCATATGGATTATGTATGGTATTGTGGGCCTATGGTCTCAGCAATTGGGAGGCTGATGTGGGAGAATCACTTGACTCCAGAAGTTTGAGATTAGCCTGGAGACCATAACAAGATCCTGTATGTAAAACAAAACCAAAAAAACCCAGGCATGATGGCACATACCTGTAGTCCCAGCACTCGGGAGGATCACAAGTTCAAACCCAGCCTGAACCACATAGTGAGACTGTATCTCAAAACACATACGAAAGAAGGTTGTGAGAGTGTATCCTTTTAAAAATTTATAGATATTTAATGTCTAAAAAAAGGTCAACCTGTCAACCTGTTTTACCAGCCATATGTATGTAAATATGGATAAATTACCAGAGCTTAGATAGCAGTTGTATTTTAGTAGGGAGGGTTAATAGTTATTTTCATGTTCTTTTTACATCCTTGGGTTTTGGTGGGGGGCGTTTGTTTTTTTTTGAGATAGAGTTTCTTCTCTGTAATTCAGGCTGGCCTTGAATTCAGTGACTCCTGTGTTAGCCTCCCAAGTGCTGGGGTTACAGGTATGTACTACCAAGCCCAATGTACAGTTCTGTATTTTCAAATTGAATTACTTTTTTCTATTTCCATAGATTGCTTTTATAATAGGGGAAAATGGCCAGGTGCAATAGGGTACACTTATAACCCCAGCACTTGGGAGTCTGAGGCAGGAGGGTTGCCACAAGTTCGAGGCCAGCCTGGACTACATGGTGAGTTCAAGGTGAGCATGAATTACAGAGGAAGGTCCTATCACAAAAGGCAAATAAAAAGGAAACATAGAGAAACTTCATGTTTAAAACCTACCTTAAAGAGTATAATTACTGAAAGTTGTAATTACGCAAACTTTGAATAAAATAAGTCAAATGGAAGAAGAAAATGTTTGCTTTGAGGAGAATCGCTGCAAGTTCAAGGCCAGGCTAGGCTACATAATAAGCTGAAAGCCATCCTCAGACCTTGTTTCAAAAAAGCTAGACTTCTTCCCCTGGGATGGGGGGGAACACAAGGAAACAGAAAATAAATAGTATTTTTGGGTTTGGCAGTACTGAGGACTGAACATGGCCTGGTGCACTGAGCTATGTGCCCAGCCCCATTTTTTGTTTCTGATTTAGGGACAAGGTCCCACTAAATTGCCCAGGTTGGGCTCAAATTTGTGATCCTCCTGCCTCAGACCCAAGTGGTGGAATTACAGGTGTGCACCACTATACCAGGCTTGATTAATTTATTAAAATGGTAAGTGTTGCAGGCAGTGTTAAATAATGTTTTAAAGAAATAAAAATTTAAGGTAGATGCAACGTCACAAACCTGTAATCCACTAGGGAGGATGAAGTAGGAGGATCACAAGTTCAAGGCCAGCTTGGGCAACTTACTGAGATTGTCTCAAAATTTAAAAATATAAATTTAGAATGTAGCTCAGTGATAGACCTCTTTCCTAGCATACTTGAAGCCCTGGAGTTCAATCTCCATCACCATAGAAATATATATAAATAAAATTTTAAGCCTGGTGTGGTAGCGCACACCTATAATCTCAGCACTCAGGAAGCTGAGGCAAGAGGGTTGTTGTGAGTTCAAGGCCAGCCTGGGCTACAAAGTGAGCTCAAGGCCAACCTGAACTGCATAGTGACACCTTGTTTCAAAAAGACAAATAAATAAATAAAATTTTAAGTCAGGTACACTGTTATAGTCCCAACGCTTGAGAGGCTGAGGTGAGAGGATCCCAGGAGTCTTAAAGAGTTCAAGACCAGCCTGGACAACATAGTGAGCCTCCACCTCAAAAAAAAATAAAACAAACAAACCCAACCAAAACAAAGCTGGGCATGGGAGGCTGAGATAGGAGGACTGAAGTTTGAACCCAGCCTAGGCAACTTAGCAAGACCCTGTCTCAAAGTAGAAAATAAAAGATTCTTGGATGTAGCTAAGTGTGAAGGCTTTGGGTTCATTCCTTAATACTAAAAAAATAAAATAAAATAGAACCTATAGTAGCTGATTTTGAAGCACCTGCAAAAGTGATTAAAAAAGCCAGGCACAGACCAGTGGCGGTGCCAAGGGGAGGGCTGTTCAAGTGGGGGAGTAAGTTTAACTTCTGGCACTTAATAAAGGAGGCAATTTCACATAGCACCCATGGGTCCCAGCTCAATTCTTGTATATTATTCATATTCTAAATCTTTTCAATGAATACATGGTATAAGGCTTTAATTTGACCTCTTTCTTATTCCTGGGTTCCAGAACCATGTGTGCTCAGTACTGCATCTCCTTTGCTGATGTTGAAAAAGCTCATATCAACATTCGAGATTATGTGCATCTCACACCTGTGCTAACAAGCTCCATTTTGAATCAAGTAGCAGGGCGCAATCTTTTCTTCAAATGTGAACTCTTCCAGAAAACTGGATCTTTTAAGGTAAAAATTCCTTTCGTTATTGTATTCAAGTATGTGTGTTTTCAAATCTCTTAGTTTGTAATTTAATTTGATTCTCCTGACCACTCATGAGATAGGGAGAATGCCTTTTGTAAAGTTAAAAGGTTGCAGAATTTCTTTTTCTTTTTTTTTTTTGTCTTTTTGAGACAGGGGCTCCCTATGTAGTTCAGGCTGGCCTTGAGTTCACTTTGTAGCCCAGGCTGGTCTTGAACTCACAACAATCTTCCTGCCTCAGCCTCCCAAGTGCTCAGATTACAGGCATGCGCCCCCACACCAGGCTATTTGCAGAATTTTTCAAGTCTTAGTTTCTTTACATCAGTGTTGACAAGCTACTTTTATACAATCTAAAAATTCTTTTGACTCATATATATAATTATCTAGGTAATTTATATATTATGTACACTATTTATTGCCCAAACTAGGATATTTGACAATATCCTAGTTCTCAAGAGAACTCCTAATGACTAAACCCAGACAGTGAGCCAGGCCTGACAGCACACACCTGGAGTAGAAGTAGGACTGCTTCAGCCAGGAGTTCAGAGCCAGCCTAGGCAAGCCGAGACGCTGTCTCTAGAAAGGAAGGAGCTTAACGGTGCAGCACCTACCTAGCCGGCACTGAAACCCAGGACTCAAACCGCAGCACCACAGAACAAAACAAAACCCATCACAGTAGGCAGCAACCAGGACTATTACTGGCAGAACAGGCAGTGTTTAAACATATACTTTGTTATACACAGCTTGCTACACATCGATATCTTTTGAAGAGCTAAATCTAGCTAAACTTGCAGATAATAAAATCTTTTTTATAAAATATTTCAGTGTCTTTCCTACATAAAGGTAGACCTGTAAGCTAGGCATGGTGGTGCACTCTGGGAGGCTGAGACAGGAGGATTACAAGTTTGAGCCTAGCTTGGACAACTGGGTGACTTAGTGAGACCCAATCTCAAAAGAAGAAAACTAAAAGGGCTAGGGACATAGCTCAGTACAAAGGCCCTGGGTTCAGTCCCTAGTACTGTGCACACACACACAGACTTCTGTTTGTTAACTTGTTAGTAAAATCTTCTAACCAATTAGTTAAGCCTAAGATCCCCCCTGAGAACCTGAACTGAAAGATTCATTCCCTACTGACAGCATTTTTAAAATTTTAAAACAAAACTATCTCTTATTCTCCATTGCTTCTACCATTTCTCTTCATTTGTTCATCACACATTAAGCACTTACTTTCAGTATCTACTGAGTGTATTTATAATATGCCTACCTTTCATCCATACTGTCTCAGTAGAAAGACAACCTGATCAACAAATAAACAGATGAAGAGTGTCTTAAGACATACAAACAGGTGCCACAGAATAACAGAATAAAATGGTTATTTTTAAAAACTTTATTCATTTATTTTTCTGAGATAGTCTTACTGTACAGCCCAGGCTGGCCTTTAACTCTGGGCAGTCTTCTTGCCTCAGCCTCCCAAGTGATAGGATTACAAGCATGTGCAACACCCAGTTCTGAAATGGTCACTTTTGGCCAAGTTGAACAGGTGATATTTGTTCCAAGTTTTGCTGGTTACATACAGGGAGTTGGGGAAAGAACTATAGGTAAGAGATAATTTCCATGTTCAGAGGGATGGGGTATGAGCTAACCTAGGAGGGAAAATAGAAGCAACCAGGAGATACCAAATGTTTTTAAAAGGCTACAACTAACTGGGTAATGTGGCACACACATCTGTAATCCTAGCACTCAGGAGGCTGAGGCAGGTAGACTGCCACAAGTTTGAGGCCAGCCTGGGCTACATAGTTAAGTTCAAGGTTACATAACCAAACCATGTCTCAGGAAACAAAAAGGCTTTAACTAAAAAGGAACTTACACTTTTTATCTTACAGAACAAAATGGTCCATAAAAGAGATGACTAGGTTTGTGCTTTTAAGAAATCACTTTTTTCTTTTTAAGAGATCACTTTTTAGAGACAGGGTCTATGTAGTTCATAGTTCAGGCTGGCCTCGAATTCCTGACAATCCTCCTGCCTCAGCCTCTAGAGTGCTGGGATTACAGGCATGTGCCACTGTACCTGGGGATTGCTTTTGTATCTAGAGGAAATAGTAAGTGATCGATCTTTGAGGCAGGATCAGTTGAGGTTTGCTAACATGAAACCTCTCATGCTAGACATGGTGAGCGGCTAGGTGAGGAAGACTCTTAAGTTTGAGGCCAGCCTGAGCAATCTATAGACCTTGTCTCAAAATTAAAATATTAAGGGCTAGGGATATAGCTCAGCAGTCTCTAGTTTCAGCCCCCAGCACACACATGCACAGACACACGGACACACAGAGTTGGACTGAGGGTATGCCTCAGTGATAGGGCCCCTAACCTAGGATGTACCTGGGTTTTATCTCTAGCACTTGTGTGGGGGAGTGGGTAGCAGGCCAGAATTCCAGAGGGCACTGTTATAAATAATAGCTCTATATGTTACTATCCTTGAAGACCTTCCTGTGGAACAAAATGTGTAGATGAAGACAGTAAATTGATGATCCTGACCCTGTATTGGGCTAGGCCAGCGCTGGTGAACCTTTTAAAGCTTTCAGTAACCAAAAGCCTGCTGTGGCACATATGCCACAGGATGACCACCACTGGCCTAGGCTAGTATGTTTCTTAGTATTTAACAAAGTTTAGAAAGTAAAAAAATTGAAATGTTAAAATAGAAGGGCTGAGGATGCAGCTCAGTGGTAAAGCACTTGGCTAGCAAGCTATGAAGCCCTGGGTTTTGAGCCACAGCACCACAAAAACATGAAATATAAAAAAGCTTATAGGATAAGGTTATAAAGGGAGACTGGGGGACTATCTTTGCACAGTTATACAGTGTTTATATTTTAGACTAAATGTTACCACAAAAGTCAAAAGGTTAAGAAAAATTTAAGTTTATAGTTACATTAAGCCCTTAATTTACTGAAGAAAAAAAAACTTTTCATAAACAGTGGGGCTTAAAGTATACAATGTTTATGAAGTTCACAGTAATTGTCCTTGGCCTTCATATTACCTCTCACCCAGAGCAACTTCTAGTCCTGCAAACTGCAGTCATGGTAAATGCCCAATACTGACTGGTGTACTATTTTTACCTCTTACACCATAATTTTTACTGTATCCTTTCTGTTTACATACACAAGAATCTACCATTGTTATAATTGCCTATAGTATTCATTTTAGTACAGTAACATGCTGTGCAGGTTTCAGCCTAGGAAGTTAAGTTTGTACAATTATACTCTAGGATGTTCACAAGAGGAAACTGCCCGAGGATGCATTTCTTAGAACACGTGCCCATCACAAAGCAGTGTGTGACTGTACATGAATTCATCATCTCTCTTTTCCAGATTCGTGGTGCCCTTAATGCCATCAGAGCCTTAATTCCTGCCCCCTTAGAAGGGAAGCCCAAAGCTGTTGTTACTCACAGTAGTGGAAACCATGGCCAGGCTCTCACCTATGCTGCCAAATTAGAAGGTACTTGATTGATTTCTCAGGATACTGGGTAGAATTATCAGAAAGTGGAAAATTATCCTTGATTTCAGTGGCAGAAGTGATAGATATGGGAAGTATTATTTCTAAAGGACTCCTATCTGATTACAGGCAAAATGAACTAAGTTTTTATACCAAATCTTCTTGACTTATACTAACACGCTTTTCCCCTCCAAGGGATTCCTGCTTATATCGTGGTGCCCCAAACGGCTCCCAACTGTAAAAAACTAGCAATACAAGCCTACGGAGCTTCCATAATATACAGTGAACAGAGTGACGAGGTAAGGAGGAAAGCAGTCTTCAGTAACATCTTAATAGCTTCATTTGTCCGTTTATCTGTGCTCACTCAAGGTGGTCTCATTAATTTCAGTTTAAAATAACACCTCTACTCAATTTGAGTCCTGATCTCTCCCCTTAATGCTACGCTTGTATATCCAGCAGCTACTGAACACTGCTACTTAGTCATCTTCAGAGGCATCTCAAAGCTACTATGTCTAAAACCAAACTCCTGCCAGGCATGGTGGCGCATGCCTGTAATCCCAGCACTTGGGCAGCTGGGGCAGGACAATTATTGTGAGTCTGAGACCAGCCTGGGCTACAAAGTGAGTTCAAAGCCAGCCTGAATTGCATAGGGAGACCCTGTCTCAAAAATACAAAATAAAACCAAACTCTGATCTTACCCCCTTCCACAATCTTTGTCACCTCAATACATGGCAACATTTATATTTATCCTAGTTGCTAAAGGAAAATACTTCTCATGACTCACATCCAGTCTGTCCTATCAAAACATTTCCAAAATCCCTATTGTTAACCGCCTCCCACCATCACCACCTACATTTAGTAGCCTAACTGGTCTTTGCTTTCACCCTCATCCCTCCTGTCTGTTCTCAAGAGCAATCAGAGCTACCCATTTAATATGTTAGAACTTGGCTTTTGTGAAATCAAATCCTTCCATCATTTCCCACCTATACACAGTGAAAACCAAAGATTTTTTTGTTTTGAGGTAAGATCTTGCTATTTAGTGCAGCCTAGACTTGTCATAGTCCTGCCTCAGCTTCCTAAGTGCTGGGTGTATAGGGATATGCCACCACACTCAGCTTTTGAAGGTGTTTTGTTTGGTGTTGGGTACTAAACCCAGGCCCTTGCACATGCTAAATATATCCTTTCCACTAAGCTATACCACTCAGCCAATTAAAGTTCTTGCATTATTTAAGGCCTAGAAGAACTAAACCAACTTTCTGAAAAGTACTAGATGCAAATCAAGTTACTCTACTCTTTCAGTCTAGGGAAAAGGTTACAAAAAGAATTATGGAAGAAACAGAGGGCATCCTGGTACATCCCAACCAAGAGCCTATGGTAATAGCTGGGCAAGGAACAATTGCCCTGGAAGTGCTGAACCAGGTAAGGCAGCCTAATTAGTTCCTATTTAGCTACTGGTAAAGCTGTTTGGCTGTAGATTGTTACTTTATGTGTAGATATTCAATTGCTTACTAATTAGCCTATTTGTATTTTTACTAAAGGTTCCCTTGGTGGATGCACTGGTGGTACCTGTAGGGGGAGGAGGAATGGTTGCTGGAATAGCAATTACAGTTAAGGTGAGAAAACCTTCTGACAGACTTCTTGCATTTGGCACTGAGGGTTTATTTACATCATATTGCACTGTGGAAATGTGCTCACTACCCCCCAAACTGCCATTCTTTCCCAGCATCTCTCGGAACCTGAGACACAAAGCCCTTCTGTGCTTTACTACCCTCTTCTTATGATTTCATAGCACACATGTAGTTACGCTGAATGACACCTTGTCCTTCCCCTGAATCCATTTCACCAAACCATTATCCATGACAGGGACTACCAGAACCAGTTGTGATACAGATAACTAAAGACTGGTATTAAACATACAGCTTATTTTATGAAATGCTTTAAGGTCACGTTTCTGCTACATCTGTTAAGGAGAAGACTCTCGACTCTCAGGTAGAAATGTATGATCTAGTGTGCCTATTTTAGGCCTGCACATATGTTATGTGCTAGTTTTACGGTATGTAATATTCCTTTTCTCAGACTCTGAAACCTAGTGTGAAGGTATATGCTGCCGAACCCTTGAATGCAGATGACTGCTACCAATCGAAAGTGAAAGGGGAACTGACCCTCAATACTCGTCCTCCAGAAACTGTAGCAGATGGTGTCAAAGCCAGCATTGGCATAAACACCTGGCCTATCATAAGAGACCTTGTGGATGATGTCTTCATTGTTACAGAGGATGAAATTAAGGTACGGCTCCAATAGGAATAGCTGTAACAAGAATAGTACAGTCACGAAGGCAAAAAAGAGCCTTCTGTTAAGAGAAGAAACTAATCTTTGGGCCTCTTTTTTTGGTACCAGGAATCGAACTCAGGACCTTGCACTTGCCAGGCAGGTGCTATGCTGAGCTATATCCCCAGCTCTATGGGGCTTTAAGTAGGTGACTTCATGGCATGTGGGAGTCCCCTGCATGTACTGACAAACCTTTAGAAAGTATGAGGAATGAAAACTGTCCGTGTGCTTCACTGGCAAGCACACAGACACAACAGTATAAACAGTCAAACTGAGCATCATGCATCCCTTTGGGCCCTTTAAAACTGAACCTACTAGACTATGCCCTTCTGACTCACGTATCCTTACTTCCTTCTCTGCCAACAGTACGCAACCCAGCTTGTGTGGGAGAGGATGAAACTACTCATTGAACCTACGGCTGGTGTTGGAGTAGCGGCTGTGCTGTCTCACAGCTTTCAAACGGTTTCTCCAGAAGTAAAGAACATTTGTATTGTGCTAAGTGGTGGCAATGTAGACTTAACCTCCCTAACTTGGGTGAAGCCAGCTGAAAGGCCAGGTCCTAATCAGCCATTCATTTCTGCGAAATGAAGAGATGTGATTAAGTGTCTCTACATACATGAAAATTTGTTGTTTTCCATATTCCTCTTAGTTTGCAAAATCCTAATGGAGAATACAAATTTCAGTAAGATTTAATAGGTTTTTTAAAGTTAAGTTGTAGTAGAAAAAACTTCCATACTTAATTGAGACACTTGTTAGGCCAAAAAAATGTTCTGTAAATAGGACAGCTAAGTGATAGGCTAAAGCAGAAACCACAAACTATAGGCTCCCATCCTGGAAGTGCTAACTGGCAAGAGTAAGGCAAAATCCATTATTCCATGTCCACTTCAGGCATTGTTGAAGAAATCTTACTGTCCACCCAAGGTACTGGTTGTGGTACATATGGATCATAAGTCCATTTGGGGAAAACACGTTTATAGAGATTCATCAGTACTGTGTCCTGAGATTTTAGCTTCCCATCAAAAGTACACTTCATATGGCCATGGGTACCTAAAAATAAAACAGGAGGTTAGCTGGGTGTGGTGGCACACACGTACGATCTCAGCACTTGGGAGGCTGAGGCAGGAGGATCACCTCAATTTCGAGGCTAGCCTGAGCTACATAGTTTAAGGACAGCCTGAACTACATAGTGAGACCTTGTCTAAAAAAACAAAAACAAAAAAGACAAGGAAAAGAGCATGTTAGTAAAAGTAGAAAATTTTTACAGGCCTATAATCCCGCTACTTGAAAGCCTGACGCAGGAGGATCACAAATTCAAACCCAGCCATGGCAACTTAGTTGTAAGTCCTTGTTCCAAAAAAAAAGGGGCGGGGGCTGGGAATATAGTTCAGTGCAAAGCCCTTGGGGACAATCTTTAATACTACAAAACTTAGAAACTTTTAAAAATCTTTTTCCAGTTTTTCTTTTATTACATGTTTGTAGTACATAATGATCACATTCTTCATGGGGAGCTGGCACTTCATGTACACAGTGCACCTTAACTTTTTTAACCCCTCATCCCCTCCCCCATCTCTTGGTCCCCTTTCCATTTAGAAAAAAACCCCTATCTACTTATTTCCTATTATCTTTTATTTTACTCATAACTAATTAAAAATAAAAAGTATTAGGAGTATAACTCAATGACTGAGCATTTGCCTTTGCCCTAGGTTCTATCCCCACTGGAGGTGGGGGGGGTGGTAGAAAATTTAAAGCTGTGAACTTTAAACCCAATGCTCCTTTGGTAGTGATGGAGAAATCTAGGCGCAACCCCAAACCCCACACTCCCTTACCTAGAGGCTCTCTGATGTGTCCCCTGCGGCCCCACTTTGTCCTCAGTTCCACCGGTTTAAACCACAGGACATCCTCTTAAAACACACAGAGAAGACCAAGATAAATATACCCATGAACAGAAGCCCCACCTTCACAGCACAAAGGCAATCAGACCCTGTTCTCCTTCATACCCACCTCTACTGAAGAACATGTACCGCACTACTGCCATCTTAGTCAAGATTTTGAAGGGATGACCACTCAGGACAACTCTCTTGATGACCATCCTGTCCGGGTCCACTGACAACAGATACCCTGTAGCAACAAGGCTGTGCATTCCTAAAGGGGTAAAGGAAAGCAGCTGTTCAGGAGTTTAGTCTCACGTATTGATCTGGTCCGTTTAAAGATAGTTCATATGTAAGATTTTCTTGGAGAAATCTGAAAATTAATGTGCACTACCGCCCTCTCCTGTGTCCAAAGCAAAGACCACTAAATGATATTCCTACTGAGCCTATGCCCAAACCTATCCTAAATATAGCACTCTGAGCAGTCTCTACTGATTACCTAAGAGTTGCAAACAACAGAAAACAAAGTTTATCGTCCCTGGCTCATAACCACTGGGAGGCTGAGATGGAAAACTCTCATTACCTTTTCCATACTGTTTGGCTCCCAAATCAAAATACAGAAATAAAGAGTTATAACCCTATGAAAGATGGTAGGGCTGATCACTGACATGAACTCAACTCACCATTGCTTTTCTGCTTGAAAAGCAGCACAGACGCAGGAGGAAAAGTAATTGGTGCATATACTGTTGCCACCAAGGCTGCATCGGCAGTCAGAAATCTCTGAAATTTGTGTTTATCCGCTGCAATGATAAACAGTACAAAAGAAAGAAGCCAAAACATTGTGAGAAACCATATGGAAAACCTTATCACTCCGTTTTTTTTCTTCCAGTACTGGGGCCTAGACACAAGGCCTCACACATGCTAGGCAGCTACAGCCCAAGCCCAGCTGCCACTGCAACTGCAGCTGCAAGCGGCTTGTCTTCTTTGCCCTACTAGTTCTTTTTTTTTTATTTTTTTATTTTTTTTTTATTTTTTTTATGCCCTACTAGTTCTTAAAACATTTTCCCACCTCAATACTATTAAAACATACAACCTGGTCCTGTCATTTTTCAACTAGAGACAGAAATCTTAGGGACCAACCTAAAATTAGGTTCCAAAAAGTTCTCCAGGTTATTCTGATGCCTATCATTTGAAAATCAGTGCTTCACTGAGACTCCTCTGCTAAATCAGCACTTAGTCTTGGGCAAGGACTAGCAAACATTTACTACAAAGAGCTAGATAATAAAACTTTTCCAAAGTACCACTAATCCTGTTTTCATTTCTCCTACCAGTGCTAAAGGCTGAGTGAGCAAAGGTTATCTTCAGAAGCTACCATGTTAGTAGGCAACCCATCCTGCTACTCCTAATATGTAGGAGCACAATCATTTTTGCCACACAAATGTCCCTAGCTACCACTTTCCAAATTCTCTTCTAGTCTCAACACCTTACCCAATTCTGGGCCACACTTCACCCAATTCTGGGCCACACTCTGCCTCTATTACTTCATGATGACACTGGCATACCAGACACCCAAGTTCCCACATACTGACACACTCCTTTTTCATAAAGCTGCTGACTGATTCAAAACTGACTAGAACAAATACTCATGGCAAAGAAGCCTCAGCAACAGAGGTTGCATCATGGTGATGCTCCAGATAGGTTCAGACATTATGAATAAAAACATGACTGGCTCCTAAGTCAGAGTACTGAACTGTGATCTCTAAGTTTGAACTGTGTATTCTGTACCTCCCCACCAACAGTCAGTCCTCCTAAAAGACATTACAATAGACCAGAACCAAGAAGCTGCCCCACTGCTAACCCGCAGTGTGCTGAGAGAATAAAGGTGAGGCTCGGAAACGCCTGAATCCACAATGGAAGATCAGTTCCTCTTTGGCTTTCACAGGCTCAGTGTTGCCAGGGTGCCGGCTCACCACCATGTTCAATACTGACATCTGAGGACCAAGGAAGAAAAAGTTTCATAGTCTAAAAATCCAACAACCTAACCTGAAATAAGGAAAAATCAAACAAGTATCAGATAAACAATAAGAACTGACAATGGGGCTGGGGATATAGCTCAGTGGCACAAGCGCCTGCCTGGTCCAATCCCCTGTACCACAAAAAAAAAAAAAAAAAAACCTGACAATGATAATTAATGGCAGATGGTAAATGATGAGACAAGTTTATCCTTTAGTGACAACTAGTGTTGGGGGTGAAAATGGGCTGATCAGAGCTTTCATAAACCTATTTATCTGTTTAACTACTTATTTAGTTATCTATCTACCCATGTATTTATTTAATCTTTTTGAGACAGGGTCTCACTATGCAGTTCAGGCTGGCCTAGAGCTCACTTTGTAGCCCAGGCTGGTCTCAAACTCACAACATCCTCCTGCCTCACTCAGCCTCCTGAGTGCTGAGATTACAGCACATTTGGCTCATGAACTTTTTAAAACTAGCTTCCCTTCCTGCATTTAGCATGAAAAATGATCAACACCTGACACACGCATTGAAGCTTCTTTTTCCTCAACCCTTACTCGTACTGACCTAACTTCAGACCTATCACAAACTCAATGTGCATGACTACTGGCTACCCAGAGAAGAGAGATCTGCACCTTGGCATAAACCTTTATTTTTATGGGTGCCAGCCCTCCTTCAAGTCTGAAAAATGCACTTATCTCAGAGAAGTCTCAGAACAACAAAAAGATTGCATCATAAAGATGCTTCAGACAGGTTCAGACATTTTGGGTTAAAACCATCATTGACTTCTCTCTCTCTCTCTTGTTCTTTGATTTCTAAAATCATGCTACATTTTGCATCACAATGTTGTGAATGGGTTGGACAGTTTCTTAACTCCTCATTCCCACAAGACTTAACTTACCTTCTGTTCATGAGGTAGCAAAGAAAATGCAATCAAGGGTGTTCCTTGTCTGAAGTCCTCAACCACGGAGACAGGGACTTCAGAGACATGAAGTGTGACATACCAGCCAACCTGCCAGAAGGAAGCAGAAAACAATCAGTATTCCCCTAAAGTCCCAATAATGATGAACGAGTTCTCCAAATGCATTAAAAGTCTCAAACTACCCTAAAGCCAGCCTTACCCTTCAAGATTGCTTTTCATAGATACCTCAGCTTCTTCAGTTTACGGCTAATGCCTCTTTGTTCCTAATAACACTCTTGTACATGACTTAATGGTTCCCCAAATTCAATTATGAACAGTACAAAACTAAACTAAGACCTGTAATCCCAGCACTCAGATCGTTGTGAGTTCGAAACCAACCTGGACTACAAAGCGAGTTCAAGGCCAGCCTGAACTGCATAGTGAAACCCTGTCTCAAACAAACAAACAAAAAACCACAAAAAACCTACACGTTAAATTAAGTACTCTCACACCAAGAGGAGTACACATAATGTGGTGAACAGATTATAGCATGGACAAAGAAAGGCGAATACCTCAGCTCCTTCAGCCTCTTTTTCTTCAATCTCTTTAAAGATGCGTTTCCTAGTATTAGTAAAGTTCTGAAACTGAAAGATACGAGCATAATCTCGAGGAAGGTTTTCTTTAGGATCCCATGGAGATGTCCGAAAGCTCTTGAGGCCTCTGTATTTCTGAAATCTAAGATACAGGAGATTTTAAAGAAACTAAGAGATTATATAGTGCTACATGAGGCTCCTATCATTTCTAAACTACCACTGTAGCTTAAAAGAACTCTATAATCGTTATCTCAAAATAACCTAAGACCTTGAATCAACAGCACATATCGAAGGGCTAAGGATACAGCTCAGTGGCAGGGTGCCTCCCTGCCAAATGTGAGGTCATGAGTTCAATTCCCGGGACCAAAAAAGACAACATACAGAAATGGCTTTTAACAAGTATTTCAGAACCACATCCAAGCTTCTCACTTACTAGACAGAAAATTTACAGTGGCTCCCTCAAGTGTGTCAGGGAGTTGCTCTTTAACATAACAAACACGATTCTTGGTAATAGCTTTACCACTCTGATATCCAATATAACTTCTCCGGCTTCAATCAGATTCACTTTCAGAGCAGACACAATCATCTACGTCTTCATATTTTTATTTTTGCTCTTGTGCCCAAATTGCCCAGAAGTCTTCAAACATTGTACTTCGCTTAATATTAGCTCCTATAGGAAGTATTTGCTAAATTAACCTCAGTAGTTCTCCTTCATTAGAGTACTGTAACATTAGCCTACACCATAGTCTATAGCGTGATTATGTATGAATTTCCCATAGCATGTTACTTTCCCATGTAGAATGTTACCCTGCAGCAGCAAGGACAATGCATTTTTCTTCTTTTCCATCACACTGACATAGTTCTGACTCACAGAAGTTTTAAATAAAAGCTTGTTTGAATTTAAACTTGTTAACTAACCGAATTCTAGCAGCCACATCACGGGGTGTGTCCACTTCATCTGGAAACATCTCTTCCAATCTTTCTTGTTTGTGTTTCTCCAACATTTTTTCTTCAGCCTCTTCATCCATTTTCTCATCATACAGATCATCACGCACAGACTCCCCTATTGTCATGGTTTCACATTCCTCCTCCTCTTCTTCACCACTCTCATACTATAAAACAATGGATTATAGTGTAGTTACTTCAGAAAAAAATGTATCTCTACCCCAAAGACCATTAAGTAATTTTACTAAACATCAAGTCCCAACCAATATAAATTCCAATGAAAAGTCATAAAACAAGTCTTAGCTAGGCATGATAGTGCATGCCTGTAATTCTAGCACTTGGGAGGCTGAAGCAGGAAGATTGCTATAAGTTTGAGGTCAACCTGAAATACATAGTGAGACTTTGTCTCAAAACAAACAAACAAACAAACTTGCTGGGCATGGTGGCACATGCCTGTAAGCCCAGCACTCGGGAGGCTGAGGCAGGAGGATCGTTGTGAGTTCAAGACCAGCTTGGGCTACAAAGTGAGCTCAAGGCCAGCCTGAACTGTATAGCAAGACCCTGTTTCAAAAAGACAAAAACAAAAAACAAAACAAAAAAACCAACAAAACCTTACCCCCAGTAACAGCAGTTATTCCTAAGAAGCTGACCAAACATATCTCTAAAGGTCAGGACTGAAGGGGGCGGTCTATAATGATGGTCTGTGACACCTATAATCGTAGCACTCTTGGGAGGCTGAGGCAAGAGGACTTTGAATTTGAGTCTAGCCTGGGCCATTCAGCAACTCAGTGAGACCCTGTCTCAAAATAAAAAATGAAAAAGGTCTGGGAAAGTAGATCAGCAAGAAGGACCTCAGTTTAATCCCCAATAGAACAAAAATACAAAATAAGGTCAGTATTGCATTTTGTCTCTTGTTGGAGCTATATATATGGAGGTAGCCTAAGGGGCCTATTGCCTTACCTGAGATTCCTCTTCCATAAAATCCTCATGTTCTACATCATCGTAGTCATCTCCTTCCTCACCACTTTCACCACCTTCATCCAAAATCCATTCCGCTTGGTAACTGGATGTTCCTTTGGGGACCTTCTTTACCACCTTGGAACTTTCCTTCAACAAGTCTATAAAAGCACAGATGAGTAAGTTTTGTATCTCCTTACTCCCATCACTTGGTTTTCTTTCCTAGCAAGTTACTAGATATTGCTGCCAACATTGGAAAGTAGCAAATGTCATAAACACAATACTCCCCAATTTAATTTAGCTGTCTCACAATTAGCAGAGTACATTTAAATAAAACCTGCAATGAAGCCAAAGTTGTTTTCTGTTCACTATAAGACAGTAACACAGGTAATTTTGAGAAATAGAACAAAGCTGTATCCTGTATTTGCTTAATGCAATCACACAGCATCTGGGGGTAAAGGAGAACTATGACCTCATCCCACTCTACCCTGTAGGGTATGAGCAGCTAACCTGTGAATACCTAGAGCAAAACCCCAATTTCATGCCAAATGAATAACAAGTTTGTCACTACCAACCCTTTGCCTCACTCAGCTCCTCCTCAGTGGGCCAGGTTTGCTCCCCATCCATTGGGTCTGGGATAACCTCTGTTTGCAAAGACTCCTGTCTGCTAGGGTCTGCCTTCATTAGGACCTTAAGGTCTTCTTCCATATCAGCTACTGCATCTGTAGCACAAACCTGAAAAACAAAGGAGGTATTGGCCAGTCACACATTAACTAAAATCTACTAAATCCAACACAGCAACCAAAAATATCAGTCATCATATAGATGCATGGAACAATCAAAACCAGTCAAAATTTTGCAAATGGCCATTTCCTAACCTTTAAACTCTACACCCCTGCTTGCTTCTTGAGGCCTTTCATAATCTGCTTATCATATTCCTCACTTGTATTCAGCTGCTTTCTTCAAAATTCTAAGAAATTCCTCCATCACTGTGCCAGGGTTCATACTGTCTCTATCTTCAAACATATTCTTTCACTTTTGCTTAACTCATAAATCATACTCATCCTTCACTACCAGGCTCAACTCTGATCACTCCTATAAAACTACTTTCTCAACTTCCACAGCAAGTCTGTATTTGTAACCAGACTGTGGGAGTCTTTATTTTACAGGGGTTATGGTTTGTGTCCAGATGTCCCCCCAAAGCCTCACGGGTGACGGGGCTTTCTCTGAGGTTGGCTCCGTCGAGAGTGTGTGAGGCTGGGATTAAGGGTGTGTGATTAGTAAATCATTCCACTAATTGTCTTGGCATAGTCAGGCTAGAATTAAGGGTGTTAAATGCCACACCCACCCTGGGGTGGGTAGCCAGCATACAATACAGGGACAGAGTCTTGTCTCCCCTCCCTTGTTGCTTTTGCTATCTTCAGTCACCATGAATGGTTGTCCCTCTGCCATGTGCCACCCTATAAACTGTGACCTAAATAAACCTTTCCTCCTTTAACTTTTGGTGTTGGGTATTTTGTCTCAGCAAGAGAAAACTAAGACACTAGTGCTTGCCATGTTTTTCTAATTTAAGTAAGTTCCTTGACAAAAGTAACATTTGTGTTTCTTCTATAAACTCAGAGCCAGTTATAGTGTAGAGCACCCCAAAATGCTGGGTAAATATAATTTATCAACGTATTTATAGTCCATTATTGCCTTATTCTGAAGTAGCAGTTTCTTCATTGGACCTAAGTGCACAGACTACCTCCTCTGAATTTGAATTTCCAACTCACTGGGCTTGGTGGTGCATACCTTCAATTCCAGCATGCTGAGAATCTGAGGCAAAGGGATCACAAGTTCAAGCCCCGCCTGGGCAACTTAGTGAGAGATTGTCTCAAGAAACAAGTGCCAGGCATGGTGGTGCACGCCTGTAATTCCAGCATTGCGGGGGGGACACTGAGGCAGGAGGATCGTTTTGAGTTTGAGACCAGCCTGGGCTACCAAGTGAGCTCAAGGCCAGCCTGAACTGAACAGTGAGACCCTGTCTCAAAAAGACAAAAAAATACAAACAAGCAGCAAAAATTGGGTGGGGCTAGGAATTTAACTCAGTCCAAAAACCCTGGATTCAATCCTCAGTACTGCCAAAAAATAACATTGTATCCTGTGCCAACCAGCTTATGACTCTACAAGTCTTTTTTTTTTTTTTTTTTAAGCAGTGCTGGGGATCAAACCCAGGGCCTTACACATGCTAGGCAAGCATTCTGAGCTGCAGCCCCAGCCCTACAATACATACATGCTTCTTGGTTCAATCCCCAGTATCCTTCCCAGAAGTCAATGTGAAGCACTTGGTGATCCTATAATCCTATAACTTCTGTAATAGCACTCAAGAGGCTGAGAAAGGAAGATCAGAAATTGGAGACCAGCCTATATAATGATATCTTAAAAAAAAAAAAAAAAAGGAATCATCGATGGTAAATCGCATGGTGGTGTGCACCTGTAGTCCCAACCGTATGGGAGGCACAGACAGTCACTTAGGCCCAGGAGTTCATGACCAGAATAGACAACATGCAAGAGTGCATCTGAAAACAAAACATTAACCTTACCTCCATTGCCATGCCTGGATCCTTCTGAGATTTAATCACTCTAGGATTTAAAGGGAAAGGGTCCATAGGTGCATCAATCTGTTTCATTTGAAAATCACCATGTCCAATGATATGCATCAAGCTGTTTACATTCAAGGTCTGCCCACGAACATAGCCTGAGATTTTCAAGGTGCCCACCAAGTTATTCTCTTCATTTGGCACAAAATCAGCAGCATAGGCAAACAAGTAGGCCCGCCGACCTCGAAAAGCAGGATGCCTTTGCTTTTGGTTAGCCAACTGCCTAAGCAGCATTTCTGCCTCCTGCTGAGTGTCTAACAGGAAGAATTTGTCACCAGGAAAGCGCTTCTCCACTACTTTACTTAGCTTCTTTCTAGAATCTACCTGCTTCTTCGGTGGGAGACCAGAAACCCCTTGGACAGCTAGCGCTGTAAGCAAAAGAAAAAAGGCTGCATTATATGAAAATCTTACTGTAGTTCACAAACTAACACAAACCTAAAATTAACACAAACCTAACAGTTCTGTGATCCTAGAGATCTCCAGAAAACCCAAAATCTAGCTACCTTAAAGAGATCAAGGCCTGGGAAGTAGCTCAGCGGCACAGCACCTATTCAGCAAGCATGAAGTTGTGAGTTTGATTCCCAGTACCAGTACCAAAAGAAAAAAATCATCATCACTGAAAACCAACTTTCCTGTCTTTCTTGTTCTAGATAAAGGACAGCAGAGAAACAAAAAGGCACCTTGAAGAAAAAGGCATCTTGATTGATAATTTGTAATGAAATGACCAAGTTTAATTTGCAGCTGTACATTTCAACACCAACTAAACACAACTCATCAGTTTTATTCCTGAGTCAGATGCCAGACACGGTGCCTGAAAAATGACAGGTGCACAACAAATGCTAACTCACTTCCTCCCCCAGCCTCCAAAACCCCAGCTCACTTACTGTAGGTGGGAAGGCCCTGAGCAAAGAGGCAGGAAAGGCAGTAATCCCCAGTGCTGTCCCAGCCTTCTACTGGATCAAGGAGGAACAGGATGGTATCAGCCACTTTAGCCATATCCAACACGGTGTGCAGATCCCCTAGAAATAGAAGACACCATAAGAAGCAGTGGTTGGCACAAGCACCTTATACTCAGAAGATAGTACTGATGATACTCAAACACAGTGTTTGAAAAATACTGTATTCGCTAACCTGGCTTTGCAGCTGTAAAAAACCACCGATGTTTCAATCGGGGACACAACAGCATAAAGCGATGGGTGCTCTCCCATTCCTGCGGGTGCACTGTCCCTGTGTTCCCATCCTGCAGCAGGCAAAGGGCTTCAGGCAGGGAAATTCTGTTATGCAAAGGCACGACCAGCACCTGATGAGGAGCCCCATCTTTGCTGCCTAGCTGTCTCTTCTCTGCCAGAACCTGTGAACAGAAAAGGGTCAGAAAAACCTCTGTAATTTGCTCTAGTATTGCAGATGCCCCCACACCTAACCAGCACTTTTCTGGTTTAGGGCCGCATGTACGTCAGGGGTGAGGAGGGGCAGGAGCATGGACTACAGCAATGAATGCTCTAGCCTAGACCTCAACCTGGAGGCCCGGCATGTGCTCTGGCGTTGTTTTGCGTCTTCAGCCCCTTCCAGGTCATTCTCGAGTTCAAAGTATGTCTCTAAAAGGGTAGAGAAGCTGCATCACGTCCCAAACCCTCCTCTTACCGCCTCCTTTTTCTGCTTTCGGAGCTGGCTGGCGCGATGCCTCTGGTCTACTCTGCTGAGCTCTTTTCTCACCTTCTTGCACAGGACTTTCAGTTCTACACGGCCTGAGATTAGAAGGAACTGTGATTTTTCGGTAACAGAAATCAGACACAGGGGTACCCCTTCTCGGTCCTCACAATGGGCCTTTCTTGCAGGTCCCAGGCCAGAGACTGTAGACCAATCGAGGCCTGGGAAAAGCAACTACTGTCGACTAACAACCCTTTATGCGTTGTCTCCTCACCCTTGCCGTCCCGCTGTGCGGATCCTCGACCCCGATGCCGCCCGCCTTTATGAGCTTTATTACGTTGCTTGAGCGGGCCAGATCGGTGCGCCGCCATGCTGCAGCTCACGTGCACCAAGTCAGCAATACTTCCGACCCAGGCAGAGCGTTTCCGGTCCCCTGGAGGAGGGCGGGCTCTCCAGAGGCGGGGCTCCCGCATCCTCTCGCGAGGTGTTTCCCTCCAGCTTGAGAGCTTGGTTTTGGAGTCCCAGCGGAACTATCGTGGGAACTTTTCCCACGCGGCAGCCTATGGTTGGGGAGCTTTAAAACAGGAGGATGTGCGCTCTAAGTCCAGGAAGACTACTTTGCCCACTTATATTTTCATTTGTAGTAAAGTTCCATCACGTAGCAAAATGTTGACTGCAATACTCCGTTCGTGGCAGAGGCCCCTTGTCTCACCTATAGACTCGCACACGCCACTCTAGTGGGCAACAGCAGATGGTATCACTGAGCAACCTTTTCTTTGCCTCCATACCTTCAAGTTCTAAGGCAGAACGCGCTTGTCTCACCCTCACTAGCTCTGCACAAGACCCCGAGGACCCAGTTACTCCAATCTGCTCTCACGTGGGCTCAAGAAGGCACGTAGCGGTTCCAAAGGGGGCGAATGGCTGTGGCCTTCCCGCCCTGGGGCTCTGGTTCTCTAGAACGTGGGGCTGCGCCCACATCATTTCCCACACACTTTGCAATCGAAGCCGAGGGCCGGCCATGAAGTCCAGAGGAGCAAGGGAACCAGAGAACTCTGTCTTTCCGCGGGCAGATTCGAGCTCCGAGGACCTAGGGCCGGGGCGCCGGCCTTCCAACCCCTTGCTCCTCCCTCCCTTCCGGAGAACGCTTTGATAGAAGTTCGCATCTAGCCGAGTTGACGGCCGCCCAGCCCGACACGGCGCAGCACTAGGTATCTGGCGCTCACAGTGCAAGTTCGCGCCCCCGGAGAGGGAGCAGGCGCATTGCCATGACAGCGGCCCCCGGGCGCGCCCAGCCCCCTCCCTCCGCCCCATCCCCCCCAGTCGCAGTGCGCAGCCCCCCCTCCGGCTGTGGGAAGGGGCCGGGCCTGCTGCCTGACGTCGGTGCGGGGCTCGAAAAATGGCTGCGGAGCCGAGCATCGGGCAGTGGCTGCGGCGGCGGCGGCAGGCGAGGAGCGCGGCAGGCGGGGGCTACGCCTTGCGCTGGAGGCGCTGATCTGAAAGGCGCGGAGGCGGCGAGGGCACACGGGGGGCTCGAGGGGCCGCTCACCGCCGCCTCCCCGCCGCCCGCCACGCCATGGGCAGCGCCGAGCACGCTGTCAAAGAGAAACTGCTGTGGAACGTGAAGAAGGAGGTAAGGTGGGAGCAAGGACCCCCGAGGCTCGTCCCCCACCGCCTCGAGGCTGGGTGGGGGCTGGGGCCGAAGGTCCTCTCCCATCTCCGGCTCGGCGCTCGCCGGCTGGGCCTGGGCCGGGCGGGGGCGGGGTCCTGCGGGCTGCGGCTCCCGCCCCTCTCCCTGAGCGGGCAGCGCCCCTGGGCCCCAGGGCCCTGGCTGGCGCTCCCGGGCGTGTTTGCTTGCTGTCCCGCGACTCCCTGCTCTGTGACGGCAGCAGCACCTAGAGACCGAGATCGGGGGAGGGGTGGCGGCGAGTTTTGGAGAACCAGAGCTGCCCATTCGTTGCTCTAGATGCCTTGGGAGGGGGCGGGCCCCTAGCTGGTCTACGAAGCTCCCCAGCGGGTGATTTGGGAGCTCAGCTCCCTGGTGACTCTCGCCCACCCCCGGTATCCCTCGCGCAACCAAGTCGTGGCTGCTGGAGGGTTCGCAGCACACCTCACTGTTTCTCCCTCCACGCCCACCTGCTTACCCTGGAACGGAGTGGGGGGGGTGAGAATGGTTTTTGAGACTTGGGTATTTTCCTTTCTTTCGCGAGAAAAGCTCTCACGTCAGTAAAAGAGTACTCTTTACCGACACCCCCCCCTTACCTTGACCCTGCTCCTAAGTCCGTTTCAATCTTGGTGTGGAGGAGGGGTGCCCACATGAATGACTCACCCGAGGATGAGAGCTCCAGCCCGCGTAGTAGATGAAATGAATTGGGCCTCCTTCCCCCAACCTGCTTCTTTGGCTAGGTCTGCCGGGTGTGTGCCCTTCATGGGGGGAGGAAAACTCGCCCGTTTTGTTCACTGTGCTGTAGCCAGGGTTTGGCACACACTGTAGACACTCAGTGCCTATATGATAAATAGGTCTGCTGATCTTGGAAATTGTGAGGTCTGGTGGGAAAACATGAACTTCAGAATGGTCTGGACATAGTCTGTGACCTTCATCAAGGATGAAGTTACTTCACTCGGTCCTTTTTTTTTTAAAGACACGTCGCGCTTTGTAGCGCAAACTGGTCCTGAACTCACTATGTAGCCCAGACTGACCTCAGCCTCCTGAGTGCTGAGATCGTAGGCTTGTGCCACCATGCTTTTCCCTTGAGTCTTGATTTCTTCGTCTTTTTATAATAGGTCCTTTGATGGGCCCTTTAGCATTCTTAGTGTTTCAGGATTAGAGCAGGCTTGGGGTTCTCATTAAAATCCTGGAAAATTCCAGGGAAATCCTGGCTGCTGTGCCCTAACATTCTCGCGAGAGAGGTAGTTAAAGCAGTCGCCTTTCCAGCTTGTGTGAGACCCTTCACTGGGATTTTGCTGTGAAGGGACCATGGCAGGGTTTTGTTTTGGTTTTTGTGGTACTGGGGATAGAATCAAGGGCCTTGACCCTGAGCTACCTGCCCAGCTCCACCCCGCATTAAATTTTGAGATAGGGTTTCGCTAAATTGCCCAGGCTGGGCTTGAACTTACCATCTTCTGCCACAGCCTTCCAGGAATGGGAAGGTTTGTGAAACCAGGGGTGTATCAAATCAGCACTTAAGCCTCAGCCTCTGACCTCCCCAGGAAAAGAGAAATCTGATGATTAGAAAGTATAGGCCAATAACAGACTTTCAGTAAGGGTAGAAACAAACACAGAAAAGTAGCTGAACCCAAACTACAGACAGATGTTCTAAGGATTATTGGTATGATCTAATTTGGTGGTTCATTGGGGATACAGGGAAAGATTTTTGAGAATTGATTTCTTTAAGAATAGTTACTAAAAAGAGTGAAAAATGTCTAGCATATTCCAGAACTGTGTATCTTTCTGACAAAGGTTGACCTGCATGTATTTCCATTTCCCTTTCAGTGCTTGGTTTACAAGAAAACATTCTTTCCTTTCCTATAAAAAGAGAACATCCAGGCATGGTGGTGCAAGCCTGTAATCCCAGCACTCTGGCAGGCCGAAGCAGGAGGGTTGCTTGAGTTTGAGGTCAGTCTGGGCTACATAGTGAGTTCCAGGCCACCCTGAACTGCATAGCCTTGAAACCCTGTCTCAAAACAAAACAAAACACCATAAAAGACATAACATGCCTGGCATGGCACTGCACGCCTGTAATCTCAGCACTTGGGAGGCTGAGGCAGGAGTATCTTTTCAAGTTTAAGACTGGCCTGGGCTACAAGGTGAGCTCAAGGCCTGCCTCATCTACATCTGGAGACCCTGTTTCAAAAAGACAAAAAATAAAATAAAATAAAATAAAATAAAAAAGATATAACAGGCTTTGAATGTGGTGGCACATGCCTGCTCGGCAGGCTGAGGCCAAAGGATCACATGATCAAAGCTAACCTGGGCAGTTTATCTAGATCCGGTCTCAAAATAAAAAATAAAAGGGTTGGGAATGTAGCTCAGTGTGAAGGCCCTTGATTCAATTCCCAGTGCCACAAAAAAAAAATAGAGAGACAAAGACGGGGATAATTCTAGGAAAAGCTGGCCTTTTACCTCTAATGTATTTTTAGGAGCATCTATAAGCCTTCCTACCCCACCCCCAAAAAATGCCTCACCAGCCTGTTTTAGACGCCTACAGATCTTTAGTCATGACATTTGCCCTGTTTAATGCAAACAGCCCTTGGGGAGTAATCTAGGAAGCTTTTAACAGTTTAGAGTGTGAGAGTCGACCTGATCTGATCCTCGTTTGCCTAACCACTAACCACGAGCTTTCCCAGTCCATCTGCCCTCCCTCTCTTTCATCCTTCCTGCCTCTCACCGGCCCTTGGATATTGTACCACTCCTCCAGCTCTACAGTGCTGAGTGAGGGGCCTTGGGAGCCAGGCCCTGTAACCTGGTAAAGTTTTACCCTGGGACTGAGGAAATCTGTCTCGCACCCGCAGTATTGGTATCTGTGTCCCGGCATATTCTCAGGCTATCACCCAGTGCCTGGCTTGACTGTTGCGATCAACAGGAACCTCATACACTGCTGATGGAAATTTAAATTAGTACAACTACCTTGGAGAACATTCTGGCACAAAGCAGAATATATCCATCAGAAATTCCTTATCTAGAAGTATAAATTTTAAAAAGCTAGCACATATGTTCACCAAAGACAATCTAGAATGTTCATAACAGCCCCAAACTGGAAACCACCTGAATGCTAGTCAGTTGTGGTGTGTTCATGCGGTAGGCATGGATAGCTGGCAACTATACACAATGTGAACAAATCTGACATGCTTGTGAGCAAAACAAATCATATGCCAAATACCATCCTGTTATTATACGTGTGTGTGTGTGTGTGTGTGTGTGTGTGTGTGAAAAGTATGAAAACCTACAAAGCTAATGGTATTAGAAGTAGGATAGTTAGTACCATTAGGCAGGAGTAGTGAGCAGAGAGAAACATGGCAAAGCAGGGGCACTTTGCGTTTCTGGTCCCATATTCTTTTTCTTGCTCTAGGTGCTGGTTTCACATGAATGTTCAGTGTGTGAAAATTTACCAAGCTGTAAAATTACTATGCAAACCTTTCTGTATGTTTATAGAACAGTAAAAATAAACAGTAAATAAGCCAGGCGTGGTGGCTAATACCTGTAATCCCCCCAGTCTGGCAGGGCAGAAGTTGGAAGATCATAAGTTCAGACCAAGCATAGGTAACTTAATGAGACCTCATCTCAAAAAACATAAAAGGGCTGGATGTATAGCTCAGCACAAAGGCCTAGGGTTCAACCTCCAGTACTAAAATAAATAAATAAATAAATAAATACTTAAATGGTAAATAACTTTGATTTTTTAAGTGTCTTGGTTTTGCAGTGAAGGGCTAGAACCATGGCCTCACACATACTAGACAATGCACTGAGCAGCATCCCCAGGTGCACTTCCTTAAGTGTTAAGGAAGATATGACTGTTCACCTTATAAGGTATTTGGAAGCTTCTGTAATCTGGGGAGGAACCAAAAACACCAGGGTTTAGAACCCTGACAGTAAGAGCATGAAGCAAGTGACCCTGATGCATGGGTGAACCTAGCCCTAACCTTGGAGAAGAGGGAGGAAAAGAGAGGCATGTTGTTTTTTCTGGAACCTGTACTGAAAGTCTGTCCCTAAAGGACAATGTTTCTGCCCAGAAGTTCTTCTCCGGCTGAGTGACCCGAGCAAACTGCCTCCTATCCCTGTAGTCCAAGCCAGGCACTTCCATCTGGACTAGAACTTCCACACTGACCTGTTGGTGGGTTTTGACATCATTTTTCCCAGTTTACTCTTCAAAATGCTTAGAGCAGATTGTGCTGAAGAAAGTTTGCTTCCCTATCTTCCAAGCTTGTCATCTCTGTAAGGGCTTAAAAACCCAGACTAGAAGTGCAAGACCAAACTATTTACCTCCTTGGATGCTTTTTATTTTTTCGTGCTAGAGCCTCATACATGCAAAGCATATAACTGAGCTACACTCCTGGGCTTCCTGAGTCCTTTGATCAGAAAAAAATAAATATGGTTAAGTAACCGTGCTGTCCATTTGTCCCCAGGTAAAGCAAATCATGGAGGAAGCTGTCACCAGGAAATTTGTGCATGAAGACAGCAGCCACATCATTGCCCTGTGTGGTGAGTGTGTGACTTAGGGATGATGGGAGGTAGGTTTAGAACTGAGGATGTTGGGCTGGGGGTATAGCTCAGCTGCACAAGTGCCTGCCTGGCAAACGCCAGGTTTTGAGTTCAATTCCTGGTACCAAAAAAAGAACCGAGGGTGTTTTCCTGGGGCCAGAAAAAAATGAGTGCTCAGGTTTAGTAGTTCTCAGATCTGGCTGCAAGTCCAAACCAACCCAGAAACTTTTGAAATCACCTTGTGTCCTATCTTAGACCTACTGAATCAGGATCTTCAGGTTCCAAGCATCTCTATATTTTAATATCTATAATTCTTAAATTTTAGTGTGCATCAGTAACCTGAAGAGCTTATTAAAGCGTATTCCTGCATCCCAGCCCTGGAGTTTATGATTCTAGTAGATCAAGAATGGACCTGAGAATCTAGATTTCTAACAAGTTCAAAAATGAGACTGATGTTGCTGGTCCAGGGATTATACTTCGAGAACTACTGCCTTAGGTAATTGGGGTTTGGAAACCACAGCTCTGAGTTAGCCATCCATTAATTTTGGTGAAACATTGGTAGCATGGGGTGCTTTCTGTGCCATGTTTACTTTCTGATTAATCTCCGTAGCTAGAGATAAGCTTTCTTCTACAAAGGCAAAAAAAATCTTCAAGTTGAGAAGGAAGCAATGGTCTTTTACGGATTTTCTCCTTTGTGTGACTAAAAAGCTTTGGCTGTACCTCCTAGCCTAAATGCATGTTCTTTTGCATCCAGTGAAGCATGTGGAAAGTTAGGATTTCAGTTCCTACCATCTCCTTTTTGGATAAGTGTCTGAGTTCTCTGAGATAATGTACTGATTCCCAGGTTTTCAAAGACCAACCTGATCTCACCTTGGCAGCACCTATGCTGGAGAAAAAGCTAACCAATCTTACACTAAGTAGCCGTGAAAGAGTATTAGAATTCTACTTCTTTCTACCTGTGCTATGTTCCCTTGTCGTCTGCCATGTCTGTCATCATTAGAAGGACTCTGCAGAGTCCAGTTTTTCATGGCTTAGTGCTAAGCTTTATTAAAACACACACACAAATCAAATAATGCAAACATCTTGTGCATGGATGCCATGTTTTGGTGGGTGTGGGAGATAAGGGAGAAGAGGCTGGAGGAATACAAGCAGGAGGAAGTTGTATCCCACAATCAGGCCATTTGGCTGAGAAACAGCTGTCAGCTCTCCTCCACTTGGCCCAGGAGTCACTGAAAGCAGTGTGGCTTTTGGTTTTGTCTTCTGCATGCAAGTTTAGGCTCTTTCTAGCAAGCTGGGATATCACACTCAAAAGGAATAATTTTTCTCCCAGCAAATTTCAGTTGCTTAACTAGAATGAGGCCCCCAGATCTCCAGGGTTTTGAACTCAGTCCAGGAGCAAAGGCAACCCTGTTCTGCTGGTCCTCAGGAGGTGCCTCAGGGACCATCAATACAAACTTAAATGCCTATGGAGTCAGACAAAAAATGTCCACAAGCAAAGACAATAGGAAGTAGCAGGGACAGGGCGACCTGATAGCTCTTTGCCTGGGTGAAAAGGTGCAGCCACTATTCAGCTCCTACAGAAGTATGGACCCAGGTTTCCTATTGCTTCTTTTTAAGAGAAGTCTAGGATTTTATATGACATTTCTCACTTTATAAATGATGACAACTAATTCTCATATTTTAAAATATTGTGTGGGCCCAACAAAAGGCATTTGCATACCTCTGCCAGTTGCTGCCTGTGCTGTGGGCTCAGTATATAGTTACTGAAGAGAATGTAAACAGGAGGCATTGCCAACAATACCAAGCTAAGTTGAGCTGGGGCATGTAAGAGTCACAGAAAACACAATTTTTAACGTGCATATTGGCACACGTGCATAATCCCATCACCTGGGAGGCTAGGTCCGGAGGATCACTTCAATTTCAAGGCTAACCTGGGGCATCATAGTGAATTCAAGGCCAACCTGAACTACATAGTGAAACCTTACCTCAGAAAAGTTGAAAAAGAATCTTTGTGTTTTATCAAAATTGGTATTGAATTCAGGCTGGTTGTGGTGGCTCATGCCTGTAATCCTAGCACTTGGAAGGCTAAGGCAGGGGGATTGGCTGAGGCAGGACAATCATTGCAAGTTGGAGACCAGCCTGGGCTACAAAGTGAGCTCAAGGCCAGCTTGAACTACATAGTGAGACCCTATCTCAAAATGACCAAAAAAAAA
>PVLD010003173.1:55263-148028 GCA_004027595.1 Dinomys branickii
GAATTATAATCATGGACTCTGGGGAAGGAAGAGGGAGGACTAGATACATATTGATTGAAAATGCCACCCCTAAAAAAAAAAAAAAAAAAAAAAGAAAATGCCACCCCTCAGGCTTTTTAGAGAGTCTGATATGCCAGGCTGCTTACCCCCTGGAAAAATATTCGGTAATTTTTTTTTTTTTTGGTACCAGGAATTGAACTCAAGACCTTGTGCTTGCCAGGCAGGCGCTGTGCCGCTGAGCTATATTCCTGGCCCAGTAATGCATTTTTAATCTGAAGTAGATTGAGACATATTAGGTCTTGTTGTTCTATCCATGTCGATTTCATCGTTCTGGAAGAATGGCATTTCAGGAAACATACTGAGCAGTCAGGCAAAGGCTTCAGAGACTGGTGGAGTGACCAGTCTCTGTGGGGTGACCACATTCCCTACAGCGTTTAGGCGTGCTGGGGTCCTAGACCACTACATTTCATGCTGACCATCTGTTCTGGGCAGAGGAGGGGCAGGAGGTTACTGAGAGGGCCGGGCTAGGCAAGATGAGCTTCTTCGAGCTCTCTTAGAATACAGATATTTGGCCAGGCATGGTAACTATGCCTGTAATCCCAGTACTTGGGGAAGCTGAGGTAAGAAAATAAAAAATTTGAGTCTAGTCTGGGCAACTTGTTTTTTCCTATTTTTGAGACAGGTCTCACTATGCAGTTGAGGCTGGCCTTGAACTCACTTTGTAGTCCAGACTGGTCTCAAACTCCTGCAGCAATCCTCCTGTCTCAGCCTCCCAAATGCTCAGATTATAGGCGTGTACCACCACGCCTGGCTCAAGTCAATTTATTGTTTGTTTTGAGACAGGATATTCCTGTGTTGTTGAGTCTGGCCTTAAACTCACTATGTGGCACAGGTTGGCCTAAAACTTACAGCAGTCCTCCTGCCTCAGCTCTGAGGCATGTACCACCATACCCAGCTCAGCCTGTGCAATTTAGCATCTTACTGAGACTGTATCTGAAAATAAAAAGTAAAGGGCTAGGGACCTAGCTCAGTGGAAAGGCCCTAGGTTCAATCCCTGGGACCACAAAAAAGAAAGAAAGAAAAATATATACAGACATTTGAACCAGAAACAGCACCTTCTTGGAGAACTCTAGAAACAGGTGAAGAATTCCTGGGCTGAGACTTGGCCATAGGCAAACCCAGTAAAGTTGTGACCAGATTCCTGTTCCTTGTTAGCCAAGCAGAAGGACAGGATTTGCAGGACTGGTCTAGAAAGGCACATTTATTGTTTGCCGTGGTTGTTCCTAAACCTGTCTGTCCAGAAGTCGGTCAGACCCTCCATGTAGAAGCTTCCTTGTGAAACTGTGTTGCCAAACCTGGCTGCCAGGGAAAGGTACTTCTGCATTTGCTGTAACTCTTACTGCAGAGTGTGTCTTCAGTGCTGCTCAGCTATGCCATTTCCAAGCCCTAAGGCCAGAGGATTCAAACCTGGAGAATGGGCTCAAAACCATGATCATGGTAAAGGGATCTTTGATAGCTCCTTTATGACTTAAAATGTTATGTCAGGTTTGCATTAGGGTCTATAATAAATAGTCTTCGGTTTTTGAGCTTTTTGTTTGTTTTGTTGGTTTGGTTTGGTTTGGTTTGGTTTGGTTCTTTTGGTGCTGGAGCCTGAACCCATAGCCTTGTGCATGCTAAATATATACTGCATCACTGAGTTATGTCTACCCTAGACTGGTCTTGGATTTTAAAGACTTGCTGTTGGGGGTGGAGATGTGGCTGAGTGATACAGCAATTGCCTGCTATACATGAGACCTTGAGCTCAATCCCCAGCAGCACCCCAAGACTTACTATTAGACCAAATTAATGGTTCATGTTTTGGGTGTGACTTCATGAACCCACTTCCATAGGCTAGTATCTCTTCCCACTCCTTGTCTTGGAGCAGAAGGTGCTTTTAGCATGTACTTACACACAAACCATTCAGGATCAGAATATTTTTGTTTGTTGGTTGGTTTTTGAGACAGGGTCTTGCTGTATAGTACAGGCTGCCCCTGAACTAGCTAGGTAGCCCAGGCTGGCCTGGAACTTACAGCAATCCTCCTGCCTCAGCCTCCCAAGTATTGGGATCGGGGCTGGGGGTATAGCTCAGTGGCATAAGCGCTTGCCTGGCAAGCGCAAGGTCCTGAGTTCGATCCCTGGTACCGGGAAAAAAAAAAAACAAAAAAATGTGTTCCCAAGTATTGGGATCACAGGCGTGTGCTACAGGATCATAATTGAACAGCCATTTGTTCTAAGTTTGGGTTTGAACTGTACATCTGAACTAGTAGCTCATAGGCTTAAAGAGACACAATTACTCCTTTACCCATAAGGAGTCTGAGGTAACTGAGGCTTAAACCGTGAGCCTAGAGAACCCCAATCTGACAGCGTCTGCCACCATATATCTGTTTACTTTGACTGGATGTGGGGATTGTAATTTAACCTTTGGAGTGTAGAGAGGCTTCTGGCGGAGCAGGTCTGTGGGCTCCGCTTGTCTCCTACCACCACCAGACCCCGGGCTTTAGAGAAGGGCCCAGGCCAAAGGGGCCATCCCTGCCGCCTCAGTCACCAGCCTCCTTGTCTTGCCCTTACTTGCGCAGCTGGGTCAACCTGAGGGTTGTTTCAGGCTGAGGATGAGCTGTAATGGGAGGCGGGGGTGGAGTCTGTAGAGCTGGAAATAACAGGAGCTCTATTAACCAGCTCCCTGTTGCTAAGCAGCTTTCATTAGCCAGGAAAGTCCACCCTGCAATGAGCTCCTTTGGGAATGACAAGGAGATGCTAATGAGCTAGGAGAGAAGCAGGTGTTACCGGAGGCTGTGTCCCACCTGGGATATTGCTGTCAGAGACATTTTAGCATATTCTGACATTCAGACTCCAGGCGGTTTTCAGCCCTCTCTTCAGTAAAAGGGATTCCTCCTTCCCACCTGCAGATTGAACAGCTCATTCTCAGGCCAGCTGACTTCTGTCCTGCATCCAGAAATAATCAAGCAGGAAGGAAGACTTTCTAAAAAACTGGTTCCCTTCATCCTGTGCTGGAGCATGACAGAGGGCATGTGGCAGTGGTCTTTGGGGCTGGATCTTTACAGGCAGACAGACCTGGGTTCACATCCTGGTTCCTGTTGTGTTGCTAAGTATGTAACCATCGCCAATCACTTATCTCTGATCATACTACTACAACATTGACTTGAGTATTAAAAGAGCTGTGCAGAGCTGGGAGTGTAGCTCAGCGGCAGAGCACTTGAGGAGCACAAGTAGACCATCCCTAAGTGTGGGGTGGGTGGGGTAGGTATGAGTGCAGAGGGATGTGGGACTGATGCTCATGGATGACCTTAGACATGCCAGGAAGTAATCCTGAAGCACTTTGCCCCTTTGCATGTATCTTTTTGCCATCCACCACCCATTGAGATGGTACCTATTATTTTCTCTAACTGAAGCTAACACTCAAACAAGTTTAGTGATTTGCCCCAAATCAACAAGCTAACAAGGAGAAGGGCCAGTGTTTGAACTCACATCTGTCTCGGTGCAAAGTTTGTGCTGTGAAGGGGTTGGTGTGCCCATGAGAACTACCCAGGAATGGAACCTGTAGGATTGACAGCATTTAGGGGCCAGGAATGTAGCTCAGTGTCCCAAGTGCCTGTTTGGCAAGCACAAGGTCCCGAGTTCGATCCATGGTACCAAAAAAATAATTAAATAAAATCAAATAAAGCACTGAGGAGGAGGTGGCTCTTGTGGAGGCTCAGCTGCAGTCATCTAACAGGCTCACCGTGTCTAGAGACAGCCTGGGAAACAGTGCGTTTCTTGCTGAATGGGGTGAGCATTCATTGTGTGAGAAGCTGGTCATGGCCTGGTTCCTTGGGAAGCCACTATGACGCTTATACATACATGCAGATCCTATTCCACATCCCTAGCAGGGAAGGAAAATAGCATGGGATGAATCTCACTCCTCTCTGGTTCTAGAAAATGAGGGCAGTTGTTTCTCCTCCCATCAGAGTCTGATGAGAGTATTGCTTTCTTATTTTTGGTGTTGAGCAAGGCTGAGTTTCCCCATCAGTTGAAGTAAACATCCAGTGTGGGATGAGAGAAAATGCACTGTGATTCCTGTAGAAATGTAAGTGGATGCAGCCATTACCAGCCCTTGAGTGGAAACACCAGTCAGAGAGGTAGGAAGGAGAGAGGCTGAGAGGCCTTCCATCTCAACTACCACACAGCGGGGGGTAAGCTACTCACCTCCCTAAGTATGCACTATTTTTTTAAAGACACAGGCTCACTTTGTAGTTCAGGCTGGCCTTGAACTCACTGTGTAGCCCAGGCTGGCCTCAAACTCACAGTGATCTTCCTGCCTCAGCCTCCTGAGTGCTGGGATTACAACTATGTGCCACCACACCTAGCTAGTATCCACTTACAAAAAGTTTACTATCCTGCTCTTTCGTTTCTCCTCAGGGAGACTACCCCTCCTGGCAGTGTTGGTCACACTATCCAGTGGCCTCTTGGCATTCCACTTCTGAAAGTTCTGCTCAGAATAGCACCCCCAAAGCTGCAAACAAGCACCTGCGGCTGAATGCTTTGTCCATATTCCCCTCCCTCAGAGTCTCTATGGCAACTACAAGTGAGCGCCCCCACTCTCCAGACGGCAGCTGGGTGTAAAGGAGAAACTGAGCCGGAGGTGGGGAGCAAGCTCTCCTCTCACGCCTGCTTTTCTCCATCCCTGCCTCTCCTAGCTGAGTATCTTGGGTCCAGCATCATGTCATCTGTGCTAACTATAGATGATATGTCCCTGTACTTCCACCGTGCTGGGCTAGTCCAGACCCCTTGGCTACTGAGAGGCGGAGTGGAATGGGGCCCTTCCCAGAGCCAGCCTTGTTTATGAGGCCCCTGGGCTCTTTGAGGATCCCTTCTTAACCACTGTTACATTTCCATCGCATTTGAAAGCTATAGGTTCAGTCTCCAGCACCCTTACCCCCACCCCGCTGCTGGAGGTTGAACTGAGGACCTTCACCCTGAGCTATATCCCCAGGCTTTTGTATTTTATTTTGAGACAAGGTCTTATTCAGTTGCCCAGGCTGGGCTTGGTACAAACTTTCTGTTTTGTTTTTTTTAAGAGACAGGGTCTCAGTGTGTAGTTCAGGCTGACCTTAAACTAACTATGTGATCCAGGTTGGCCTCAAATTCTCCGCGATCTTCCTATGTCAGCCTCCCAATTGCTGAGATTACAGGTGTGTACCACCACACCTAGCTTGGGCTCAAACTTTCAATCTACCTGCCTCGCTCAGCCTCCCAGAGTATTGGGATTACAGATATGTAATAGATTACAGACCTGGCACTTCAGTTCATTTTTGTGAACTTCCAGGCATATACCAGACTGTGGTATTGTTTCTCTAACCCCTACTCAGTTCAGGTTATATGCTGCTGTCTTAAACAGATGTCTCCACAGGGCAGGGAACCAAGCCATTTGGAAGACCCTATTTGCTAATGGAGCTGGTGAAGGAGTGGGTGTTGTGGACAGACCCCGCCTTTCAGGGGTTTGTGAATTTGGAGAGAACTTCTCATCATTCTCATGATGGGAACCCTTGATGGTCACCAACTTGATTATGATAGTGGTTACTTTGAATTAGTAACATACTTAATTGGTTCAAAAGAACTATGTAAAAGTTGTACTCCATAGTATTTTTTTCTTTTCTTTCTTCTTTTATGTGTATGTGGGGGGGTGATACTGGGGTACAGCCCAGCCTTTGCACTGATCTGCATTGCCAACCCTTTATTTGTTTAATTTATTTTTTGAGACAGAGTCTTGCCAAATTGCCCATGCTGGGCAGTTATAGATGTACACCACTGCACTCTTCTTCCGCATCCCACCTGCCCACTTACCTCCGGTTAGTATACAGGTCGATTTTGTTTGTTTCTTTTTTGTTTTGAGACAGGGTCTTGCTATGTAGTCCAGGCTGGCCTTCACTCACTATGTATCCCAGGCTGGCCTTGAACTCACAGGGATCTTCCTACCTCAGTTCCCCAAGTGCTGGGATTATAGGTATGTGCCACCATGCCTGGTACAGGTCACCACTTTTGTTCCTTGTGTTCTGTGTGATAGAGTTTTTCCTTTTTTATTTTAATGAAAAATACTGTAACTTTTGTTTACTTACCCCCTTTTAATTGAAAGGTACCATGCAATGGGACTCTCCTACGTCTTGCTTTTGAGAAGCTTTCCATTGTTAATTCCTAGAGAGCGTCTCACTGTCTTTCAGAGTTGCACAATATTCTGCTGTGGGGATCTACCATATTTACTTAGCCTGATCTTATTGATAGACATGGCTGCCAGTCTTTTGCTGTTATAAATAAGTAATCGTTTAGTTATATCCATAGGAAAGATCCCAGAAGAGGAGTTGGTGGATCAGAGATTATATATTGTAGATAGTACCATACTGTCTCTATAGAAGTTGCACTAGCCAGCCTTCCAACCAGCAGTGTACAAGCAGATTAGCAACTTTCCGTGTCTCTTCTACCTGTTTCCCCACGTCTCCTATGTGGTTAAATCAAGGCTAAGACCCTAGCCTTGATTTAACCACATAGGAGACGTGGGGAAACAGTACGGTACTATCTACAGTATATAATCTCTGATCCACCAACTCCTCTTCTGGGATCTTTCCTATAGATATGGATTCCATTAGCACTTGTGGTTTCCAACCCCGAGTAGTATTTGATAAACTCCATAACTTAGTGGGGTTGGAAAGCACATCAGAGGCTGGGGCCTGGAGTTAGTCTGAGCCCATAGCCCTGGCCTTTCCCTGGGAAGATAGCATCCAGCCTGTGGGGCTGGGCTCCCAGCAAAGTGCTGGAGTTCAATTTAGTTATGTTCTGGCTCACTCAGAGCTGCAGTACCCTGAGCCATCCCGTCAGTGGGATGGGACAGATGACAGTAGAGAAGGTTGCTGGATTCATCTATCCCAAATCCTGACGACCACAATAAGATCAGAATGGGCAGATCGTGCTAGTTGAGTCATGTCTTTCTTTGTTTTGATTCATTTGCTCAAACTTTTCTATCTCAACAAGTGTTGGGTTTTATTATCTAGCGCATATTTTTCTCATATAAGATGAGCCAAATGATATCCGGGTTGATACCTTGTGGTGCATCTAGAGTAACTATAGGTGGTGCTATGATCCACTGGGACAGGGGGCCCCAAAATTATCAGTCTGGAGTCCAGGATCCAAACAGCTCAGTTAGTGAGAGATGGGCCCAGCATCTCCTGCATGGCCTCCGTCCTGGGGCATTGGGGATATGAGGTTATGGTGGCATCTGGAGCAGAAAAAGAAGTGTTTCACTAAGTTCCCTGAGCCTTCTGCCAGGCCGTTCTATGGACTTCCCCCTGGGGAAAGGTGCTTGACAGTCACCCATTCTGTCTGCAAAAGGCCTTCCCTGGGGAGTGTCTCAGAACAGGGCTGGGCTTTATTTTGATGGTTCTGCTGACTATTCTGAGTGTGGTATTCACTGTATTTGAATGAGGGAAGAGGAAGAAGACTGTGTTTCGTGGAAATATTTGGGTTTCTGCTCAACTCAGAAATCTTAGAGGAAGCTGAGTATAGTGATGCATGCCTGTAGCCCCAGCACTCAAGACTGAGGCAGGGAGTATTTCCTTTTCGAATACTCACTACTGGCCCAGAATAGCTATGTGCTCTCAGGCCCTTTTCCCTTTCTCTTCTCCCACCCTGAAATAAATTGTCTTTTTTTTTTATTAAAAAAAAAGAGAGAGACTGAGGCAGGATGATCAGTAGTTTGAGGCCAGCCTGGGCTTCAGGGGAGGCCTTATCTAAAAAAATAAAAAATAGGGGCTGGGGATATAGCTCAGTGGAACAAGCGCCTGCCTAGCAGGTGCAGGGTCCTGAGTTCAATCCCCAGTACCGCCAAAAATAAAATAAAAAATAAAAGTCTCAGACCAGGTAGTATTCTCTTTGGGATCAGGTAACCTCTTTTAGAAGCTGAAAGCCATGGATCCCCTCTCCAGGAGGGGGAAAAAAAAGGAAAAAGAAATTTTACCTGAGTATTCTAGATCACTCCAAAAATTTCCCTGCAAAG
Organism: Dinomys branickii; assembly: GCA_004027595.1. Lineage (NCBI taxonomy): Eukaryota > Metazoa > Chordata > Mammalia > Rodentia > Dinomyidae > Dinomys > Dinomys branickii. Next base: position 63,344 of record PVLD010003173.1, read on the forward strand.
GAACACAGTTGTAGGGTACTGCAATATGGAGCCCAAGAAGCCCATCTCCAAACCCTCTCAGTCAAGGGTACTAATTCTCTTATCATTATTACTATTCTGCATGCTGAACATGGTAACATTTTTTATTGCATCTGCTAATCAGTTTCTCCTGGGAGACTCTGCTATGGAAACAGGATAAAGCAACTGTGATTTCAATAATCAGTGGCTGAAAAGCACATGGAACTAGGCCAAAAGCACCTGACCTAAAGGGTCATTTACTTTGCTTAGAAAGTAAAGGGTAAGGAGGATTTCTCCTCCCCCAGATATAGCCTGGCACCTTGCCCAGGGTTTCACAGAAGGAATTTAGGGCATGTGGGGTAAGCAGGGGTACTGGGTGTGCTGTTTGGGCTTCCCCCAGCATTCCCTCCTGAGCGATTGCTGAGAAACACCTCCACTCTCCAGAGAATCTTGTGCCTATGTTGAGAGGCTGGCTGCCAGGGTTGGTGAGGCCTAGCAGGGTGGCTACTCCCCAGCTCCCAGCCTGGTTGCATTTGCAGTCGCCTAGAAAAGGTGGGAAGGCTAATGACTCATTATCCCTGCAATTAGTCACATCACTAAGGCACGTGATTCCCTGCAGGACTTGGTGCCACTGCAGCCACTCTGGCCCTGTTTAGTGTGCCCTCCGTTGCCGTCCAGACAAAGTGCAGCACCAGGAAATTGTCACGGCCTTCCCTCTGGCACAGGCCTATAGCTGTAGCAGCCCCAGAACCAATGAGACTGGGACGTGAGAGTCATCCCTCCACCCCAGGGTCATACAAGACCTCTAGGGACCAGGGTCTGACCTCGCGGAGGGAATGAAGACACCTAAGCCACAGATGCCCCTGCCTGCCCCATATATGAGCGGTACCTGTGGACGCCTCTGTCTCCATGGATACGTGCGTGGCTGTGCGTGACCACAGTGTGAAGGAAAGGATGAGCCTGTTTCACTTCCCTAGCTGGCTGTGGCCCCAGGGCAGTGGTGTTGAACCCATGGCACCACAGCCAGCAGTTTATATCATTGAAAGCTCTAAAAAGTGCACAATCACTGCCCTAGGGACTCTTTTTTTTTTGAGACAGTGTCTTACTGTGTAGTCTAGGCTGGGCTTGAACTTCCCCACTGTCCTTTTGCCTTATCCCCCTAGTACTAGGATTGTAGGCATATGCCACCATGCCTGGCCCCTCTCCCTTCTTGACTTCAGTCCAAGAGATAGCCAAACAAAGTTCCTTCATAGAACGTCATTGACTGCTTGTCAGTTGCTCCTAATTGAAAGTCTATTTCAGTATTGATTTTCTTACATCCAAGTTTCGTGTCTTAACAGTGCCAGTAAAATAAACTTGACATGGCTTCTGTTCTTCCATTTCTAAAACAGCAGAACGTCCACCCTCCTCTCAGGCAGCCTGCAATCTTCTCTCCGGTGCATCCAGTCCTGCCACACCAGACTTAATAGATTGGCTGACAGTGTCTAAACAGACAGGATGAAGAGTCAGGAACTGACATGGATCTGGTGTCTCTTTAGAGCCAGACCCTGTGCAGAGTACTTAACCTTTTGTACCTGATATCTCACACAGTCCTAAGATGTCTTCACCATTTTGCAGATGCTGAAACTAAGGCTTATAGCATGAAGTCACTTACCCAGGTTTCCCAGAAGTAGCAAGTGACCATTCCAAGCTCAGAGTTTGGTGTCTCTGGCTTCCTGTCTCCAGCACAGCTCACTCAGTCTGACCTGAATAGTGGTCACCCCCGAGCCCCCACCCCCACGTACATACACTAGTGTTTTTGGAGTCTACACATACCCAGAGCAATAACTTCCTGCCTTACCCACCAAGCCCTTCTTCCTATTCTATGGGGTCTGTCCTCAGTAAGTAGGATCCAGATGGAGACATTTTAAGTCCAGCCCCTAAAAACATGAGTGAATGAAGGGAAGCCCTCCCAGTAAGGAAAAGAGAAATCTCTCAGTTTTAGCTACTGTGCTCATCAATAATCCAGAGGTTGCTGTCAGAACTGATCTGTACAGTGGCTTCATCAATATTTCAGCTCCTCTGGAGCCCTGTTCCTTAGCAACCACATCACCATGCTCTCCACGAGGGCTGCTGGGCTGTATGCTCTCTGCCTATCTGTCCTACAGGTGCTGTCCCTGTTTGCCCTTGTGGTCGGGTATAGCTAGTCATGCCAACCCCAGCCAGCAGCTTTGGTCCTTAAAGCCTTATAAGGGTAATACTGCAAATAAGAGATGAGGAAGAGGAATGCCTGGCATGTCACCAAGCCCACTATGGGCAGAGCAGAGGGACAGAGAGGAGGTTTGAAAGGAGGTCAGAGTGTATCTCTCAGGCATGTCCCTACTTACAGCATAGTTCATGGTTTTCCCTTGCCCAAGCCTTGACATAGGCATGGGAAAGAGGAGGCTTCCCCTCTCCTGCAGGCTCAGGTGTGGTTTTCCTTTGTGGCCCAGGTGCAGTAGAAGCTTGCCTCCTACATCAGCTGAAACGCCGTGCTGCTGGCTTCCTGCGCAGTGACAAGATGGCAGCGCTGTTCACCAAGGTGGGGAAGACATGCCCTGTGGCTGGGGAAATTTGCCACAAGGTGCAAGAGCTGCAGCAACAAGTAGAGGGCAGGTGAGCTCTGGGCCTGTACCCCCCAACCCTCCCTTCTGCTCTTTCCCTTGGCATTTACTCCTTCCCAGGGCAACCTGATTGAGGGCTGGCTTCATGGCCCATGTCTTACAGGACCTCTTGAGTGAGGGACCAGCGTGGGGATGGGAGTTGGCCCCTGGTGAACCTAAGATCCAATCCTCCTCCTTCAGCTCCCAATGCCAGCCTAGGGAGCCTCTGGGCTCCCATCCTATGGTACTGGACCCTGTTCCCAGGACCACTGTTACAGAGTTTAGCCCTAAACACTTACACCCCTGAAACCCTTCCCACTTTGCAGGAAACCCTCAGGAGGCAACCAGGAGGCCCTGCGGAGACAGGGCTCAGCCAGCGGGAAGGCCCCAGCCCTCAGCCCACAGGCCTTGAAACATATATGGGTACGCACAGCACTCATCGAGAAAGTTCTGGACAGGGTTGTACAGTACCTGGTGGAAAACTGCAGGTGACTGCCCCATCCCCCAACTGGCCCCTCCTTTGACCCACCTTCTGCACAGGCCTTCAGCCCCACCCTCTGCATGCTTACCTGTTCCTCACAGTGTAGGCATGCCCACATCTTCCCTTTTAGCACCCTAAAAGCATAGACCATTCCATGCACCTAATTTTAAAGCTCTATCCTGTGGACTGATCCTCTCTTGGTGACTAACATGAACCTGGTCTTTGTTGGGACATCTTTTCCTGGTGCACCTGACTGCCCTGGAGTCCAGGAGTCCTGTCAATCATTTTATCTGTTTCCTGGCAGCAAGTTCTACGAGAAGGAAGCATTACTGGCAGACCCTGTGTCTGGGCCAATCCTGGCCTCTCTTCTCGGTGAGCCTGAGAGATTCTAGAGGCCTGTGTAGGGCCAGTAGGGTGAGGGGCAGGTGGTGAGGGAGCCCTCTCTAAGCTCACCACCCTTGTTGCCACAGTGGGACCCTGTGCCTTGGAATACACGAAGCTCAAGACAGCTGATCACTACTGGACTGACCCTTCTGCTGATGAGCTGGTCCAGAGGCACCGTATCCGGGGTCCCCCCAATCGTCAGGACTCCCCTGCAAAACGCCCAGCCCTGGGGGTGGGTGTCCCTTTCTCTATCCCTTGTGCTCATTCATCCAAGTGACCCTCATGAGTCTGTAGGGAGGGGAAACTGTCCCCAAGGTGGTGGCCACCACAGAAGAGCCTTCTCCCTACACTAGCACTTGCAGAAGTGCTAAGAGCCCATCCTGGGCTGTGGCCAAAGACAAAGCAGTGGCAGGAAAGGGTCTGGGATCAGAGAGAGAGTCAGCGTGGAAACCTGAGCATTCTCAAGTCCAGCGGCCAGTTTACCAAGGCTGGAACTGAGCCACAGCTTTTCTGGCAGATCCGGAAACGGCATTCTAGTGGCAGTGCATCAGAGGACAGGCTAGCAGCCTGCGCCCGCGAGTATGTGGAATCTCTGCACCAGAACTCCAGGACAAGGCTGCTCTATGGCAAGAACAACGTGCTGGTACAGCCGGTAGGAAAACTAAATGCCACCATGGCTCACTTCAGTGTCCCTTTTCCAAACTGGATACCTCTACCCATAACTGTTTCTTTCCTAAGGCCCCTGGCCAAAGAGGGGGGAAAACACACACTCGCATGATGACTCATGCCCATCCTAGAGTTGGCAGGAACTAGAGATGGCATCTGTCCTGGCAAACAAAACTAGGCCATCCAGAGTTAGGAATGGCAGCCAACAGGCAGGGTCATTGCCCAACTTGGGGCTGGCTGGCCCAGAACACACCTGACATCTAGGAAGCTGACAGGGTGGAGCCAGTAGCAACAGGCCAACCAGGAAGAGGAGATGCCCAGATCTGCCAGGTGGCTCCTGTTCTCCCGTGCTTCTGCCCGGCCTCTAGTCCAGCTCCCATCTGGCCTGCCCTGCTCCCACCCGGAGCTTATTTCCATGGGCCTCCCACAGACCGCCCAGCCTCTCATTGTCTCTGTCTTCCGGTGCTGCTCCTCCTTACAGAAGGAGGACATGGAGGCTGTCCCTGGCTACCTCTCCCTGCACCAGTCTGCAGAGAGCCTCACTCTGAAGTGGACCCCCAACCAGCTCATGAACGGGACTCTGGGGGACTCCGAGCTAGAAAAGAGGTGGGGGCCTTGACATTTGTTCCTGGGGACCAGGAAGGGGGTAGGGGCTTGATCTTAGGCAGGGAGGTGGAGAGACTCGGCCTGCTCCTGCTCCAGAATTCAGCCCTCACTTCTTATCCTAATGCCAAGAATTGCAGGGAGAGGCTGCCTGGAGTGATTTCCAAGTGCTGTAGGATTGAGCCAAGCCTGGCCAGGAGAGGTTTGTCTGAGCCAAAGCCCTAGGCGGCTGAGACTTCGCTGGCTTTATGTCCCAAGGATAGCATGGGTCTCAGAGGGACATGGTTGGCTGAGATCGCTTCTCAGCAATGGTCATCCAGTCTTCAGGATAGTTCCCAGGGGTGGGAAAGTCACTTTCAGATGACAAGAAAGGGGGCACAGTAACACAGGTTTTGGGACACAGTAACACCAGTCTGGTTCCTTTTCAGCGTTTACTGGGACTATGCCTTGGTGGTGCCCTTCAGTCAGATTGTCTGCATCCACTGCCACCAGCCCAGTAAGTTTGCTTGTCCAGGGCACAGCGGTGTGAGGGCAGAGCTGTGTTCTTTCTCGCAGTCATGCACTGCAGGGTCCTGTCCCACTTCTTACTCCCTCCCATTGCCCTTATTTTTATTTTTTGCCATGGTGGGGGTTGGACCGAGGGCCTTGTGCGTGCTAGGCATGCACTCTACCACTGAGATTCAACCCCAGCCCTCCTGCCATCCCTATTAATGCAACTCCTGGGCCACACTGCAGCTTGACTGACCCCTGCCCAGCCTGGAGAGCTGGCCAATGGGGTCATGGTGATGGACAGGGAGGTCTCAAGGAGGGACCCCCACCTCACTCACCCACATTCATTCTCCAGAGAGTGGTGGCACGCTTGTGCTGGTGAGCCAGGACGGAATCCAGAGGCCACCACTGCACTTCCCACAGGGAGGACACCTGCTGTCCTTTCTGTCCTGTCTGGAGAATGGGCTGCTACCTCGAGGACAGCTTGAGCCCCCACTGTGGACCCAGCAGGGGAAGGTACTTCAGCATGGGAAGAGGCTCTGGGTGCAGGGCTGTGTTGGGTGGCTCACCAGCCTCCTTCCTTCTTTTCCCCATACAGAGTTCTTAGGAGCAGCCTTGGCTGGGACCCTGGGTGGGATTTTTGCCCTGGACAGCCTGACCGCCCCCTCCCTCTGCAGGGCAAGGTGTTCCCCAAGCTACGGAAACGCAGCAGCATGCGATCCGTGGATGTGGAGGAGCTGGGCATGGGGCGGGCCACAGACTACGTGTTCCGGATCATCTACCCTGGGCACAAGCATGAGCACAGTGAGTGTTCTGAACTTTCTCCATGCAGGAAAGGAGAGAGGTGCTCGGGGCACTGAGCACTGCATCACCCAGGACAGGTGGCAAACAGGGTCCACTGATCAGACCAGGTTGACACAAACGGTTCATTACTTAGTGTCTTTAGGTCACCCCTGTGAACGTTTGCCTGTCCTGCCTGGTTGTCTTCCCCACTTCTTCATCGTGAGACTCTTTGCTCAGCAGACCCAAGCATCACTGTACAAGATTCTCCTAGTCATCTATTCATGCTCTGCCCCAGAAAAAGAGACTAGGACTGGAAGATGAAGGACTTTTCCATCTCTCTTGAGCCTGCCACCCAGCCTCCACAGAGTGGCCTGGACATGGGACCTGTGCTTCTTCTTGGATAGTGCAAGTTGTTCACTGACTCCCCTAGGGCTAGAGCTCCCTTCAAGCCAGCTCCCAATCAGAAGAATTCTGCTGAAGTGGGAGTTGCATCTGAAGTGGGTGGCTTGGAGGTTGGACTTTAAGGGCTGGCAGCCCAAAGGTAGCCAGACCTTCCTCGGTTGTGTGTTGCCCTGGATACACCCCCCAGGCCTGCAAAGTCCATCCATAATTGTGCACCAACACCAAAGGTCTCTTTCTCGTCAAACCCACAGGCTTCCCTGGGTCAGACACTCATTTCTTAAGGAAAAGGTTAGGGAATTTACCAGCTCAGAGGGCTTACTGCCAACCATACTGCCTTCTCCCTAAACTTTTTAAGTGGTGCCAAAATGTTGTCAACAAGTTGTCTCTGTATGAGAAGGCAGAAGGGGGGGGGTGGAAAAAAAAAAAAAAGAGAAGGCAGATGACCCAGACTGCATATATGGCCATACCACAAATCGCCCCAACAGGATAAAAAAGCACAACGTGTGGGGGATACCCCTTCCTTACCACATGTGCTGGGCAAGAAGACAACTTTTGCCAGAATGTATTTGCAAACCCCTTATTTATAAGACCCCTGAGCTATCTGGCCTCAAGCCCTGTATTTAATCTCAGGCTGTTGCGTGATTTAATTCTTTATCCTGCGTTGTCTCTTCAGTCAGTGGCATTTCCCAATTCTGGTCACATCACTTTCAGGACTGTCTCCATAGAGGGCAGGCCAGGGAGTCAGGGGCTGAAACTCAGTTACTCTTGCTTCTCAAGGGCAGCTGTGGAAAAACCCTTAGAGAAGCAGAAGATTGATTTAGAGTCTGAGAGGGATTTGGGGGACTCTGCAGATTCATTCCAGCCTGAATGTGGGAACAGAAGAATGGTGAGGAGTTCGTGTGTGCCTGGGCTCACCTAGTGTTTGCTGAGCTCCTCTGAGCTGCCAGCGTGTTCCAAATAGTCCTTGTCTTTCACACCCTTCCCCTTAGCTCTTGTTCTTCTGTTCTTCCTAGAGAGGATCCCTCCACAGGGTGGAGCTCTGTAGCTGCCCCCCAGCCCTCATCATCTTTCATACTCTCCCAAGTAATCATCAGAAAGGCTCTCAGATCCCCGCTTCCCCTCTTCTGTGCCTTGCAGGTTCAAGGTGATCCCAGCCTCTGCTCCACTCACCTTAAGGAGGAAGTTGGTTCCTTCCTCTCAGGGACTAGGGTCCTCATGCCTCTGCCTCTCTTGCTATTCTCTTTGAGCAGTCACTATTAACTACCACCACCTAGCGGCCAGCCGCGCGGCCTCGGTGGACGATGATGAGGAAGAGGAGGATAAACTGCACGCGATGCTCTCAATGATCTGCTCGCGGAACCTCACAGCTCCCAATTCGATGAAAGGTTTTTATTCCTCCCCCTCCCTGACCTACCTCATCCTCCACCCCAACCCCCTGGGCCCACCTGCCACCCACTGCAGGGGCTCAAACAGCAGTGTTGGCATTAAAGGACTTGTACCCTGCGTGGTTTCTTCTGTCAAGAGCCAGATTAGGGCGGGCACACAGAGGCCAAACAGGAGCTGACAAGAAAAGGGGAGAGCATAGAGTGAGTGACTCTGGCTATAAGGAAGGGGCTTCTTAGTGAGAATGGAGAAGACTTATAGAGAGATGGGGTGACTGGCTGCCTCTTGGAGGCCCTGAAGGGCTCTCAGAGCCCCTTTCTACCCCTGAGCTCAGTGCTGGCAAATGCCAGGCATGATCTTGTTTTTTCTTCTCTTGCTGATTGGAAAGACCAGCCTCAGTCTGGGTGTCTTTTTGTTGTTTGTTTGGGGGTTTTTTTTTGTGGGTTTTTTTGAGACAGGGTCTCAATATATAGTATAGGCTGCCCTTGAACTCACAGCAATCCTCTTGCCTCACCCTCCTGAGTGCTGGGATTACAGGTGTGCACCACCACACCAGGCAGCGCTATGCTTCTGACTCTCAGTTTAACAAAACTAGGATAGAGGTACCAAGCCCTTCCTTTTTTTTCAGGCACAGGGACTGGAGAGGTCAAGTGAGGGGCTGTATCACCACTGCAGAGACCCCAGGGTTCAGTGTTTTCAGTAGGCCTGAGGTTCCAGCAAATGTGACCGGTATTGTAGTATGAAATCTATGAATAACTGCAGCAGGGTGTCCAGGAAGGGGTGTAGGCTCAGGGCGTGGCAATGTGAATTCCCGCCCACATGTGCTCCTTGTTCACTATATGGTTTGAGCAAGTGTCTCACCCTCCCTAAGCTCAGTTTCTCCATACATGCCAGGTGCTACCTCAGGGGTGTCAGGCAGGTGTGTTTCCACCCTCACAGACCTGAGCCCACAGCTGCAGGCTCCTCATTGGAAATGGCACAGCACGGCACCCACAGCTCCTTGGTGCTCCTGTGCTCACCCCCATCTTCCTTAGCACTCCTTGGAGAGCTGCCAGCCCAGGGCCCTGTGAGGGCCAGATTGGGGCACTTGAGGAAAGGTGGGTCAGGAGGGCTCAGGCCGGTCCCCTGGGGTTAGAGAGCTTCCCCGCCCCGCCCGTTCCTGTGGGACGCTGCTTTGCCCCCTTGCCCTGCCCCTGCAGAGGGGTTACGGCGCTTCCCGTGTTCCTCCACGGAGTTCTGCCCAGGAGCTTAAGGGTTCTGTGGGGAGCGGATACTGGGAATCGAACTCAGCACCTGTGCTCCCCAGGCAGGCTCCTGTGCCACTGAGCTATGTCCCTGGCCCATGGAGCTTAGTTCTTTAGCCTGGCCAGTAAGCCAGTAACTATGAACCTTCTCATCACTGCTGGACACACCCATGGTTTTGAACACACTCAGCAGCCCTGTCATCCCTGCCGGCCGCCACCCTTCCCGCACTCAGCTCCCTCAGGCCTTCCCTCCCTCCGCCTCCAGCCCTTCCAACAGAGGTCTGTAGGCCAGGCCTAAGCAGGAACGTGCTGCTTCTCGTGTTTATTGCCCGCACACGTGCCTGCCAGCTGCTTCCTTACAAACTTGGACTCGGGGTTGCTGCTCATTTATAGGTTCACTTTGAGTAGTATGGTTGAATTCTAAAAAGGGGACCAAGGAACCTCTTTTTGCCCTTTAAACTGGCAGCCAGGCTGGAGAGTAAAGGGCTCCAGAGAGCCCTTGTCTTGGCAGACTTGGCAATAGGAAGCCCTTCTCTGACTAGTCTTAGGGCCGAGGCTTCCAGGAATGGAGATATCCAGGCCTGCAGAGACCAGAGGCCTCAGGACTGATCTGGACACCCTCTTGGAATTGGGAATAGACCAACTTACTATGCAGCCCTTGGGACCCTCGTACTTAGAAAAGGGGAGGAGGCGTGATAAGAGAACCTGCAGGCCGCCAGGGAGAAAGGATGGGGATGGGAGCCTCTGCCTCCACTCCAGTCCGTAATGACAACACTGCTGAGTCCAATCTGCTAGCTGTTGCTTTTCAGGCCTGCAACATGCTTGACTTGTGCATGTCATTGAGTGGCGGGTGTCCAGACCCCCCCTCCCCTCTTCTCCCTCCTTTCCAGCTGCCTCCCCCAGAGAGCAGAGATGCTGTTCACTCTAATTCTGCTCCAGGCCAGGTGCCTTTCACTCAGAGTCTTAGGGGCTGTGGGGTTCGCCCACCTTAATTGTTTCCTTTACACTGTCCTCATGCTCAGAGGGGAGAGTCAGAGTCAAAGCTGACCCAGTAGATCCCACCCATCCAGCCTGCTACCCCTTATCCAGTCACTCCAGAGCTCCAGCTAGCGCACTGGGTTGATTCAGAGACACAGTGTTCAATGCTGGCTGGTTCAGCTCCTTCCTGGAGAATTAAGGTGAAGAGCATTGACCCAGGCTTGGTTGGGCCCTGCTTTCTGGGCATGAGCTTTTTTCCCTTTGTCCATCTCCGCCCCATGCCCTCCGCCTCTGCCACCCTTCCTGCCTGACTGCCTGCTGCCTGCTGCCTGCCTGGCTGAGTCAGCTTCTACCCTGGCTCTTTCCCGGACTGGCCCCTTTCCTGCCGCTGCAGGGGCGTGAGCTGGACTCCTGTCCCACCCCACCTGCACTTACCCCTCCCTCTCTTCCTAAAGTCTCAGGCATGGCTTGCAACCCCTCACTCCCAGAGCCGAAGCCGCCCTCACTAAGTGTGTTCCCTTAATTTGCCTCCTGGTGGAGCTGAAGGGCCAGATAGTTACACAAATCCTAGCTGTGGGTCTGGGGGGATCGCGGCGTAGCAGCCCCTAAGGAGATGGGAAAGGAATCATTTCCATCCTCCCCTCGAGGGCGCACTCAGAGCTGGAGTCTGACTTCTGGAGAAAGAGCAGGGCTAGGCCCGCTCCAGACCATGGTAACCAGGGTCCAGGCAGAACCAGGGCCACGTTAGATTCACCTAGAAAACCAGTGCAGAAAGAAGTGTCCTCAGCACGTACGCTCCGTCCTCATTCTTCTTCGCTCTTCTGCTCTCTCCCTCTCCCTCGTGGCATCATCCTTGGTCCTTTCATCTCCTGCACGCACTGTGCTTCATCTCTGTGGCTCCCTGGACCTAGCAGCATCCCCCAAGGAGTGTCCTATCTCCCTTTAGCCGTGGAAACTCTCAAGGGGCTTGAGTTCTGACGCACACCTGCGAGGCTGGCTGTGGAGGCTCTCTGCAGTGGCGCAGACTGTCTGTCTGATGCGGCTGCACGTTCATCTGTGACTGCCATGTTGGATGGTGAACCTGTGTAGTCACCATCCCCATAGTCCCTGGAAGCCTGGGGAATTTGACCCTCCTTGCAGCTCACCTGTGGGAAACCACCATGCCAAGGGCAGTCACACTAGGCTGCAGGGTGTCTGGCCTTGGCAGGGCATGCTTTTCCTACTTAACCACTGGCCGCCAGATCTAGACTCCTCAGAAGAATAAGGCCTGAGAGCCCAGTGGCTGAGGGATCCCTGGGGGGCTTTGATCAGTGGAGACACTTGGGGGGTATGTCACAGTTTGGGGGTTCCAGGCACCTTCCTGAGCATCACAGAGCTTGCTCAAGAGAACCAAGTTGAGCCCGTAAAGGCTGGACTAACAGCAGTTCCAAGAGCCGTCTTGGTGTTCCTTCTCTTTCCTCCCCTTACTCTGGTAAAGCAGGGTTCCCCGGTGGTACAGTGGGGGTAGGCAGACACAGTCACTCAGTCAGTCCAAGTGTGTCATCACACACAGGGAGACAGCCCGCTCTCTCTCTCTCTTTTTTTTTTTTTTTAAGACAGCCCTCTCAAGGCTTGGTGGAGGCTGGGAAATATTTCCATCTCTGGGGTCCAGCCCAGGCAGGCACCGTCCCTGTGGTTTTCCATCAATGTGTGACTTCACGCTGCAGCTCTGGGCACAGAGGTGGGCATGCTACAGGGTGCATGCAGGAGGAGGCCTGCCAGCTGTTGACCATAGCCCCTTCCTGCCCTCAGATACTGGTGACATGATCGAGATGCAGGGCTTTGGGCCTGGCCTGGCAGCTTGGCAGCTGGAGCCCCTGTGCAGCCAGGGCTTGTCCTGCCTCTGCTGCTCCTCGCGCAGCTCCCCATATGCAACCCCCAGCCACTGCAGCTGCGTCCCTGACAGGTGAGTGGTTGGAGCCCACGTGACTCGCTTCTCCTGTGCTCATCTGTGTGCTTGTCCCTCTGTCCTCATGCACTAAGTCAGGTGCATGACACCATGTCACCTGGAGTTGGGCAGAGTTGAGGTTTATATTTCACTTGGATTACCCATGTGACTTGGACAAGTTGCTCAGTCTCTAGGAGCCTCTGTGTTTCGCAACCTCAGTTTCTTGACCTGTACAACGGAAATAATACCGCCAGCTCCCCTAGGCACTTGGGAGGACAATGTGAGTGCCCAGACTTGTGCCTGCACATAGTGAGCGCTCCTCCCCCGAGTAGAGACAGATCTTGCTGTCAGGCTGCACCTCTGAGGACACTCAACACCTATCAAGGCACCTGCCACGTAGAAGGACTGAATGAACAGCCCTTGAGTGGGCTGTTTGCCAGGTGCTCTCCCCCACCTGTTGCATTGTTTTGTAACCTGTTACTCCCAGTGACTCTTTGGAGGAGGTCTTCATTTTCACACAAGGAACCAAGATTCAGGCAGTTAGATGTGCAAGGTCCCTGGTAGCTGGGGCCGGGGCAGCCATATTGAGGGTGGATGCCAGGGACAGGGAGCCCACCGACATGTTGCTATAGGTTGTAGACCCTTCTTCTCACCAGCGTCCATAAACCCCAGCCCTCTGGGCCACCTTATTCCCGCAGGTTGCCCCTCAGGCTGCTGTGTGAGAGCATGAAGAGGCAGATCATGTCCCGGGCCTTCTATGGCTGTGAGTGTGTGGTGGGGTGGGGGGCGTGAGGGGCTGGGGGCGGCGAGCACCTCAGTCACAGCTCCCTGGCTGCCTCCCACAGGGCTGGCCTACTGCCGCCACCTGTCCACAGTGCGGACCCATCTGTCAGCGCTGGTGCATCATAACATTATCCCGCCCGACCGGCCCCCAGGAGCTTCAGGAGGCCTTACCAAGGATGTGTGGAGCAAGTATCAGAAGGACAAACAGGTACAGCTCTGTGGTTCAGAAAGAGGCCAGATCAAGAGCTGGGGTGGGCAGGAGTAGTATACAGCACAGCTGTGTGCTGTGGGAGCAATTTCTGCAGCCTAAATGGGCGTTTGAGGTAAAATACAGGAGAGGGAAGCCGGGCGTGGTGGCGCACGCCTACAATCCCAGCACTCGGGAGGCTGAGGCAGGAGAATCATTGAAAGTTCAAGGCCAGCCTAGGCTACAAAGTGAGCTCAAGGCCAGCCTGAACTGCATAGCGAGACCCTGTCTCAAAAGACAAAAATAAAATAAAAAATTTTAAAAACACAGTGGAGGGTGGGGTTGACAGGCTAGGACTGATGGCCACCACGGAGTGACCCACGTGACAACAGATACAACCAAAGGTCTGTAGGCACACGTGGGAAGGGGCCAGGCTGGGAATTCATTCTGCCGCTCTATTGCTCTGTGACCATGAGCGGATCTTGGCCCCTTTCTGGGCTCTGTGTCCTGCCCCATAAGCAGGGCAGCTACACCCTGGGGCACAGGAGGATGCAGCTACCCTAGCAGGGTTTTCCATGGGATGGGCTCACCTATGTGGGCCATGGCGACCGTGGGGCCTGCACAGTCTTCCCCCCTCGCCCTTCAGAACTACGAGGAGTTGGCGCTGCTGAGGCAGGTTTACTATGGAGGCGTGGAACACGAGATCCGCAAGGGTGTCTGGCCCTTTCTGCTTGGCCACTACAAGTTCGGCATGAATGAGAAGCAGATGGAGCAGGTAAGGGAGCCTGTTCCCATGGGACTAGGGAGATGGGGAGCTGAGCCACGGGACTTCGGGGGGGCCTCAGAAGCCTCAGCCCCTTTTTAGCTCGAAAGAACTGTGGCAGAGGAGGATGGTAGCAGAGCCCTTGTGGTCCTCACCTGAGGCCCTCACTCTAGTCTGTAGCTGCCCCAGCCCATAGGGAGGAGGCCCTGGGGCGCCCTCCCCCCATGGTCATGGTGTGGTCTGAGCGCAGGTGGATGCAGCGGTGGCAGCAAGGTACCAGCAGGTGTTGGCAGAGTGGAAGGCCTGTGAGGCGGCGGTGAGGCGGCGGGAGCGGGAGGCTCACCCAGCCACCCTCACCAAGTTCTCCTCGGGCAGCAGCATTGACAGCCACGTGCAGCGCCTCATTCACCGAGATTCCACCATCAGCAACGATGTGAGTCCACTGGCTGGAGGGGTGGGAGGCCTGGGGTGGGGCCCTAGGACCAGCCTGACCTCTAAACTGACTGACGTTGGAGCCCTGGGAGGAAGGCTTAATCTGTTTGTGTCTCATTTTCTTAAACTGAAAAATGCATAAGTGGTGCCCTGCTGCCTACTTCTCTGGGAGCTATAGGAACCAGATGAGATAGTTCTGATAGTTCTCTGTGTTCTGTTTCAGCAGACTAGAAGGGAAAAATGGGTGTGTTGGGATTTAGGGAAGCCCCTTCTCCATGTAGAGAGAACTCAAGGCCAGCAACAGGCACCTCTGGGTTCAACCCCGGAGCCACTACTGATGAAGAGTCTCTCTGGACAAGAACTTGCCCTCTCTGGCTTGGGTTCTCTTATCTGCGCTCGTATCTCTGAATTCAGAGGCTGCATAAAGTGGTCTTGTCCAGAGAACAGGAACGTTTGAGCAGTCATGCTGGTGTGCATTGGCAAGAGCCTGCCTCCCCATGATTTGTCCTGCCTCCTCGGAGAAGTGACTCCCAAGCATCCGTGGGTGGGGCTTCCTGGCATTGCCTCTGCCTGCAGAACAGAACATCTCCCCACTTTTTCTGGGGGTTGAACTCAGGGCCTTCATACTGAGCTACATCTAAAGCCTTCTCTTTTATTTTTTTAAATTTTGAAAAAAAGATTCATTAAGTTGCTAAGTTGCCCAGGCTGGGCTTGTCGTATGCCTTGTGATCCTGCTGCCTCAGCCTTTCTCAGAGTGCTGGGATGACAGGTGTGCACCTCCGTTCTGAGGCTCTTGATTGTTTCAGAATCATATTCTTAGCCAGCACTTACGCTTTCTTGTCCAGAGTGAAAACTACTTTGAGCATCCCTGTCCATACATAGACCACTTAAAAAAAATATCTAGATGTGCCTCATTTCCCCCTTGACTCATCTGTGGTCGTGGACTTCTTCCAGTCGGTAGCATGTTCCCTTTTACTTCTGGCCTCTCTGCAGTTTGTCTGAAGGCTAATAACTAAGTGCTTTTGCTACACAAGTTTTTTCTCTGTCCTGCTGAACATTCAATACCAAGAATATGAAAGAACTTGCTCTTCCTAAAACTCCAGCCTATTTCCCATCCCCAGCAGTGCCCCAGCAGCCATATCAAGACACTAGGGCAGCTCTCCTGAGCTTACTACCTAAGGCTTTGTAGAATGACACTTAGTTCAAACTGGCCATGGGGTGCCAAAGCTTTGGCTCCTTTTTCCATACAGCAGCCACAGCACGCCCTGGAGTGCTTCACGTGACCCAGGAATGGATAGGGCTGTTTCTCCCTTTTCTTCCACTTGTTCAGCTGGGTCTGATGCCAGCTTGGCAGCCTGTGCTGAGTGCCCTGGGTGGGACAGGCATGTGGAGGGAGTTCTCTATCCCAGCTCCATTCCAACCCAGGGAGGAGGCGGGGGCTACAGCGAAGTCCTGGTGTGCAGGTGAGAGCTGCTGCCTGTCCCCTCCCACCAGGTATTCATCTCTGTGGATGATCTGGAGGGCCCGGGACCCCAGGCATCTGAAGATGTCAGACCAAAGCCGGAGCAAGAACCAGGAGTTGGGACCCTTGGCACTGCCGTGGTGGAGCAGCAGCAGTCAGTGGAATTTGACTCTCCAGACTCAGGGCTGCCATCCTCCCGAAATTACTCTGTGGCCTCGGGCATCCAGTCCAGCCTAGATGAGGGCCAGAGTGTGGGCTTTGAGGAGGACGGCGGTGGAGAGGAAGGCTCTGATGGGCTGGCCTCTGCAGCCCACACTTTTTCTGAGCTCCGAGATCCCAGCCAGGAGAAGGCTCTGCAGGCCAGCGAGGTGGAGGCAGAAGGAGAGCTGGCAGCTGTGTGTGTTGCGGCCTACACTGTACGTGGATATCCCCCTAGCACTGTTGCCAGAGGCCCTCCTGACATGCTAACACTTGGGGACAGGCTGCAGGGTGGCAGGGTGCTCTCTCCTGGCGGGAATACCAGGCCTATCTCTCAGCATCCCCAGAGCACTCTATTCTCAGAGTACCCTGGGTTCTCTACTCGGCTGCATTTGTTCCCTGGGGAGACTGCCTCCTATCCCTATCCAGGGAGAGGCTTGCCAGCCTTACTGCCTAGGGCTGTCCACTCTTCCAGATAGAATTACTGGACACTGTGGCCTTAAACCTGCATCGCATAGACAAGGATGTGCAGAGATGTGACCGCAACTACTGGTACTTCACGCCCCCCAATCTCGAGAGGCTCAGAGACATCATGTGCAGGTGCCAGCCTTGGGGTGGGGAGGCTCAGAGTGGGAGGCAGGAGCCCCCTGTTGCTCTGTGAAAGATTCTATCCATCAGGTACCCCTCTGCACACACAGTCATGCCCGGCACCCTCTGTTGGGATGGCTTTCCCCACAGCACTCCTTGCCCCATCCCACTGCACTCCTAGAAGTCTTTTGGATCCCTGCTTCAGCCACACTTCTTCAGGAAGCCTTATGTGTTTTCACTCCCCTGCCCCTCCTGCCAAGCTGTGATGGCCTCTTGTCCCTTTCCCTGGGGCCCTGACTACTTTGGGGCATGGACTATGGTAATAACCCGCTGTTTCTCAGTGTGGAATGCATAGTAAGCATTTCAGTGTCCTGGAAAGGCTGACTTTAGGTACCAGGCTGCTCTAGGGGCCTCCTCTGCAGGGATGCCTGCAGGGAGGAAGGATGGTGAGCAGCCACAGTGATGCCCCTGGCATTTCAGCTACGTGTGGGAGCACCTGGACGTGGGCTATGTGCAAGGCATGTGCGATCTACTGGCACCTCTCTTGGTCATCCTCGACAACGGTAAGGCATAGAGAATGGAGGTCCCCAGATGAAGTTGGGTTGGGGTGGCAGAGCGGGAGAAGGAGATGGCTAGGTCTGGAAGGGTGGGAGTGTAAGCCAGCCCATTTGCTAGCCTCACTCCTGTCTTCCTGTAGATCAGCTGGCCTACAGCTGCTTTAGCCACCTCATGAAAAGGATGAGCCAGAACTTCCCCAATGGGGGCGCCATGGACACCCACTTTGCCAACATGCGTTCCCTCATCCAGGTGAGGTCTGCAGCCACCCATAGGCCCCTACCTGCTGGGCTTGCCCATCAGCCACATGGAGGCCAGGGAGTATTCCAGAAATGTCCTTTATATAGAAGCTTAATTTCTTTCATTATAAAAACCATTGTTATCCATGGAACTGGGGATAACCAGTGTTATCCATGTTACAAATCCAAGAGTAGTGTGAGTATGCTTGTGAATCTGGTGATGAAACACCCAGAAAAGTGTACAACTCCAAAGAGAACACAGCCCAGAGAGACAGGTGTGGCCGTGGAGTTAAACCTCCCACCTCAGTAAGACCTGAGCAGCAGAGGGCAGCACAGCCTCAGTAAGACCTGAGCAGCAGAGGGCAGCACAGCATCGTGGGGTGTGGCGGGTGCAGGTGGCAGAGAGGCAGCGTCAGGTTGGTCTTTCCCTCTTCCCACATGAGATCCTGGACTCAGAGTTGTTTGAGCTGATGCATCAGAATGGAGACTACACCCACTTCTATTTCTGTTACCGCTGGTTCCTGCTGGATTTTAAGAGAGGTAAGGAGTGTGTTAGTTCGCAAGGCTGGTTTGGGACAGTGGGAGATCCCTCTTCCCCTTAACTGTACCTTACAGTGTGCTGGAAGCTTTGAAAAACTTCCAGTTCCGTTCCCTGTACAGCCCCAGACTTACTGCCTGGACATTTTTTTTTTTTTTTTTTTTTTCAGTTTTTTGTTTGTAGGATATTGTGTTTCATGTGGTTTAGTTTTGGTTGGGGAGCTAGGGGTTGAACCCAGGGCTTCACACTAAGCTACATTCCCAGTCCCGTTTTTATTTTGAGACAGGGTATCACCAAGTCATTAAATTGCTTAAGCTAGGCTCAAACTTGGTGTTCTCCTGCCTCAGCCTCCCAGAGTGCTGGTATTATAGGCACGTACCCTCATGCCTGGGTCCTTTTGTTTTTTTAATGGTACTTCAGGTGGAGCCTGCATGCCCTGGATGCTAAGCAGGTACTCTGCCCTTTGCACTGCACCTATGGCATGGCATGGCACATGCTCTTAAAAGGACATGAAGTGATTTTATGGTCCAGCCAGAGTTCATAGTTACCACCCTAATAGGTGATGGTTGGAGAATTTTATTTTCTTTTTCTTTTTCTTTTTTTTTAAACCAAATTTTCCCTGAGTAACAGAAGTAGGGTTGCCCTGGAGAAGTGAAGTGCTGACATGGGACCCACGGGAACCAGAGAGAGATGGGCAATAGTAACTGAGGAGGAGAGCAGAGCCTCCATGTGGAGTACGGAACATCTATTTTTTTATTGGGTTTTGGGTTTTTGGTTTTGTTTTGAAACAGGATCTCACTATGTAGTTCAGGCTGCCCCTGAACTCTCTAGGTAGCCCAGGCTGGCCTCAGACTTGCAGTGATTCTCCTGCGTCCAGATCCTCAAGTGCTGGGACTAGAGTCATGCACCACCATACCTGGCTAGAGCACCCATTCTTGAACTAGGCTGTATGTAGTCAGGAGAATTCCACATCTCAGCCACTGGACCGCTGTCTCCCACCCGGCTGCATCCAGAGGCCTGTGGGCAGCCAGGCTCAGCCTTCACGCCAGCCCTGTGCCTGGGACTAGTGAGCATCACCCCCTTACCGTCCCCAGAGCTGCTGTATGAGGATGTGTTTGCTGTGTGGGAGGCCATCTGGGCGGCCAGGCATATCTCATCGGAGCACTTTGTCCTGTTCATCGCTCTGGCCCTGGTGGAGGCATACCGAGAGATTATCCGCGACAACAACATGGACTTCACCGACATCATCAAGTTCTTCAATGGTATGAGCTGGTCCACCCATCCTGGATGCTCCATCAGAGGCATGGGGGCCTCCACTCCTGGTCTGGACAGAATTGGAGGGCTCTCAAGAACACTAGGGTCGCTTCCCTTTAGGCGGGATGTCAGGAGCCCAGCAGGTGGAAACAGACCAGAGTAGTCAGCCACAGGGCCCCTCCCCCACCTATTGCCCTCCCTCTGGGCCTCCCTAAAATTCTCTCTCTTTCCCCCAGAGCGGGCTGAGCATCATGATGCCCAGGAGATCCTGCGGATTGCCCGGGACCTGGTCCACAAGGTGCAGATGCTCATAGAGAATAAGTGAGTGCTATGGTCGTGAGCAGCAGCACGGAGAGAAAGCCTGGGTGACCGGCCTCCTCGGGCTCTAGCAGGGAACAGTTTAAGGGCATCGCAGCCCAGACTGCCCCACCCCCAGATGACCCTGCCTATCCAATTGTGTTCTAACAAAGTGAATGTGAGCCTGTGATCTGACTGGCCCTGTGTGGCATGACAGGCCAGGATGCCCTCAGATCAGGGCTGTGATGGGAGGGGTCGACCTTAGGGAGCAGCTGCCTTGGGGGACACCTACTCTGTTCTCAAACAACTGGGAATAGCCCCACCCACTGCCACCTGCATCCTCAGCCTGGACTGTTCCCTGACACTTCTCTCAAGCCAACCTGGGCCTGGGCCCCACCTAGTGAGAGTGGCATCAGGCAAGGGGCTTTGTGCTGTATCTCCTGAGTCCCTTTGCAGCCCCAACGGGGACAGCTACAGCAGCTGTCCACTCCTTGGGGCAGGGGACCCGAGTCACCCTCTAGGCCCTCTCCTGCAATTCAGAGGCAGTCAGATGTATGACCTGGGTGGGAGCAGCCCACCTCAGCAGCACTGACACGGCCTCTGGCCACTGGAGATGACACCTTGTGCTTGCCCCACTGCACCGCACACCAACGTGTCAGTACGGTGTCACTGTTGCCGCCCTGCCCTGTCTTATGCATTAGATGCAGCCCAGAAACTGCATACATGACACTTGGTGAGCGGGGAGATCTGGAATGCAGTGGGGGTGCTGGCTCCCCTCGGGGACCCAGAGTGCTTCTGTAAGGAGGAGGCAGTCCTGTCACAGCCTCCTGTCAGCAACAGGCTTCTAAGCTTTGGGCAGCCTCTTGGCTGTCCTGGGCATCTGTTAAGTTCCTGGGGCAGAGGGAGGCAGGGGTACCTACATCTCCCCAGATTGTCCCTGGTGAGGAGCAAGGCCAGCCCTGCCTTGCACAGGCCTCAGGGTGCTGAGCGCCCCTGGGAGGAGCCACATTTACAGGGATGCCAGGAGGGCTCCTGACCTGAAGCCTAGGCATGCTGCTTGCTGTCATCCCGTCTATACCCCAGCACATGCTAGGCTCCGCCCTGGGACCCGGAAGCCACACCTGGGCTTGTGACCTGCCCAGCAGTCACCAAGATATGCACACTTCCTGCCTTTGAAAAAAAAACCGAGCGGGGGGCCCAGCTGCCCTTCTGCACCCAGCACACCCTTCCTGGCCCACCTCTGCCCGGGCGCTGCATGGCCTGTTTGGGGCCAGCCCACCCCACTGCCAGCCCCCGTCGTCCGTGACCCTTGGCCTCCACCAAGCACAGATGGCCGCTGTGTGCCTGCCTTAGTGACTCAGTGGTTTTGTGAGGAGCAGAGTGTATGTTTTTTGCCTCAGAAACTATACTCTCCAGTGTAACAGACCAATAAACAGCATTTGGCATTGCTTGAGGCTCTGAGGCGTGCTTGTGGCACTTGACACTGGATGTTGAGTTCCTGTGTACTGGGGAATTCACTCCACAACCAGACACCAGGGGGTCAACTCCAAAGGCACTGATGGCAAACAGAATAGAGTTTCCAGGCTAGACTGTGGCTGTGCAGGGGGTCACGGGGGACAGTCCGACCTCAGGTACTCACTGCTGGGAGGAGAAGGGGCTCACCTCAGAGCCATAATTCCTCTCAGATTGGCCCCTCCTGTCTGCCCTTCTGACCTGCTGCAGTGAAGAACAAGGCCTTGACTGGGAATGGCGGGAGCCTCCCGGCCCACCCTCCAACCTCCGGACATACCCTCCCCTCGGGCTGTGTTTCTGAGATACCTGGGTCAGGTTGGGCTCCATAATAGGGGAAAAGACCCTGCTGTAAATAGGTCCCCTGCTCTCCCCAGAGTGCCACTGGTCACTCCATCAGTGTCTCTAGACAGACAACTCCAGTTGTACAGCATGTTTTCTGGCTCTATGGGACATTGGCTTTCTAGGGTTTAGGGCCTGTTGGCTACTCGGAACTGAAATCCTAGCCCGTGGCCCTAGCAGGCTGGCATGGGCTATCAGAGTAGAACATAGATGGGTGGCAGAGAAACCAGTTGATTCAAGAAGCTCTGGGGGGCTGGAGGTACAGCTCAGTGGGGTAAGTGCTTGCCGCTAAGCACTAAGGCCCTGAGTTCGATCCCCGGTCCCGAAAAAAAAAAAAAAAAAAAAGAAGCTCTGGGGTAAGGGATTCAGTAACCCCCCCCCCCCCGAGGGGAATGCTGCCCCTGCCTCTGCTGGTTCTGTGGCCCAAAGGAATCACAATTCCTTTTGCTGTGAGCACCAGGAAGAAAGCTCAAAGGCCTGGGTAGGAGCAGGAGCGCTGGGCTCTCCAGCACCACAGGGGATCCCATAGCCAGATAATGGGCAGCAGAGGCAGGGGCAGCCCTCTTAAGGGGAGCAAGGCATGGGAAGAACAGTGGGCCCTAGAAGCACCATCTTGACGGGGACACACCCCAGAAAGTGAGTCCTTATAGAGCAGGGTTATAAAGCGATTGGATTCACACTTGGGATTTTTATTTTCCATTGCCCTGACCACAGGCCCCTCCTGCAGTCTCCAGCCTGGGCAGTGTCCTTTGAGTACAGGGAGGAGGCCTGTGCCTCCCCTGAGGCTCTAGCCACAGCCCTCCAGTGATGCTGGGTCCTTCCTGTGAGATCAAGGTCTTCCTTCATGTTTCCAGTGCCAGGTACAGTAATGCCTCTGAGGGGACATGCAAAAAGGGTCCTGCCTAACCTGAATCCTATCAGTGTCACTAACTGGCCAGTGGATGTGAACCAGCTCTTCCTAGAATTTCCAGAAGAGGGAGCTCAAACCTCACGAGTGAAAAGGGCTATGCATAGTGGGGCTCTTGGGGTTTCTGAGACAGATCCCCCTTAGACCTGCCTCTACTTCAGAAATAAGACTCCAGGACATCTGTAGCCACCACTACCATCCTTCAAGGGAAGCCTGCGACGCCCACCCCAGGAAGAGAGGCAGTCTGCTCTCTTTGCTGGGACTGAAGTAAAGGAGAAGCCAGACCTGTCTATAAGCAGGCTCAGTGAACTGTGATTGTAGACTGTTCGCCCCCACCCAGCCTGCTAACGGGCTAGGCTGGGCAGACAAAGTGCAGCTATGGGGACATGGTGTTCCAGCCCAATTGGCAACATGGCTCCCTGGCCTCGGACTTCCAATTTCTTCCTCTTCCTTGAAGGACAACTTTGTGGAGGCAGGTGTGGTGGCACATGCCTGTAATCCCAGCACTCAGGAGGCTGAGGCAGAATGATAGTCATGAATTCAAAGCCAGCCTGAATTACATAGCAAGACCCTGTCTCAAAAAAAAGAAAAAAAAAGACAAGACAGGTAGCTTCCTGGACAAACAGCCCACCACCACCACACTTCCCTGCTTGCCATGACTGGAACACCCACAGTGGTTTCTCAACCTCTGTGCTCAGACCCCGCCTTTGTACTGTGTCCATCGCAGTGCCCAGCAAGGGGGTCAAATGCTAGGAGACAAATTCTGCATCAAGATGAGATCTGACTAGCTCTCACAAGGTCCCAGCCAACCATGTGACTTTTAACAGTGGCTTAGCCACCTCAAACCTGCTTCCTTATCAGCCAAAATGGGCTCGCTCTGGGCTTATTTACTCTGCTGGGCTGTTAGATGAAACAAGATAATGTCTGTAGAAATTTGTTTGAGGAAGTATGAAGCTTTGCAAATACATCAGGAAGACCGGAAGTAGAGTCTCAGAGCTTGAGCCATAGGGATCAGAAAAAGGCGGTTTGAAGTCTTTTTCTAAAACTTTCTGTGTCCCCCAAACATCCTGGACCAAGGACAGGCTGTCCCCTACTGCTTCTGGCTGGCTGGCTTTTCCTTCAGGCTGCTGCCTCCTTTTGCAATAAAATGACCCAAATGCTGCACACTTGCAGCTCCATTTCAGATTTCAGTGCAGGTTTATTTCAGCATTATATTTTATTCCAGGCAAGTGCTTATTACATGGATAGTATTCATGTCTCAATACCTAAAGTCTTGGAACATGAACAGCCACTAGAATACAGTTCAATAGTAAAAATACAATATGTACAAAATTAGGGTTTTTGTAGTTTTTTTTTTTTTTTCCCACACAGCAGATGTATCCAAACACATAAAAATCTCTACAGTCTGGGGTCGCTACAGTTTATATTTCAGGAAACGGAGACACAGTGACCGAGTCCTCACTGTAAACAAGGGCCACCTCTTTGGGGGTTGGGACCCTGGGATGGGGGAGAAGCAGCTGTTTCCGGAGGACAGGGGTTTTGGTGACCTGCTACACTCCAGGCATTCCCTGCCCTTCTTTGGCCCCCCCCCAAGGAACCACCCTCCCCTCTCCCCGAGGTAAAGACTCCCAGCCAGCGAGCCACTCTAAACACCAAAGGTTAAGTACAAGCATGAGAGGTAAGGTTGTATGTGTGTGTCTGTCTGTCCCAGGCTGGAAGGGCTTGGGAGGGAAGGGCCAGGCGGTCCCATAGGGTGAGGACAGATATGGTCCTAACAGCTCTCAGAGGGGAGATGCCCAAGGGAGGGCTGGGAGGTGGCTGCCCACCTGGGCACACGGCATCACAGCGTTCACAAACAACAAAAACAACAGCAACAACACCCATCGTCACCAATCTGGACATGGTCGTTCGGCACTAGATTCGGACGCCCCCACTTGGGGGGCGGGGCTCGGGGAAGAACAGGTGGGTGATGAGGTATCTGTGCGGCCTGAGGGCAACTGGCCAACACGGGTGGTTTGAACTCTAGAACTGGCCTCAGGACGCGGGGAGAAAAGGGGGCGGGGCGGGCTCCCCAAAGCGCTCTGACTGCCGGCACCAGACTGCTTTCCGCTGCCACGAGGACAGCGAGACCAGCCCCCAGAGCCACGGTGTCAGTGGAGGTGGCTGCAGCTACAGGAAGGCAGCCAGCTGGGGGGCCGAGGTGGTTGAGCTGGGGCAGCAGGGTGGAGACCTAATCTTAGGTTGCCCTTTCCCCACCTCAGCAGAGACAGAGAGACATCCCCTGGGAAGTCTCCAGGAACAGGAAGGACTGGGAGTTCTCAGGCCTCTAAGGAGTCCTTATTTTCAAGACAGAATGTGTTCCAGACCTTTGCAGGCCTCCTCAGTGCCTGCCAGCAGAACACTGCAGAGGACCCTGAGTTCCCCCCTCCTGGTCCCCTGCCTAACCCCCGAAAGTGCAAACTCCACATCTAGAACGCTGGCTTCCTCCCCTACACTGAAAGGCCATTGGTGAGTGTCCAGTGGGGGGCTGAATGTGCATGCGTGCGTGTAACTGAGTGTGTCTGACACAAGGCCACTTGTAATAAATATCCACATAAAAAACCAAAGCACTCTGCAGAGGCGAGGACCACAGCAAGCCCCAGGGCAGGGCCTCTCACTTCCTATCTCAAGTCCATCCCTGGCCTTGACCCGGCTAAGGCCCTCACACCAGGGAAGGACCTTCAGACCTGCCCACTGCAGAAACAGGGATCTAGGGAAGAAGGTAACACAGGCAGAGCAGAAGCCACCCCCTTGATAACTCCTGACTTTGGCCCACCTGCCTCTCTACCGGCTCTCTTACTGGAGGGGCTCAGGCATTCCACCCAGCACCTGCATTCTAACTTCCCCATGTCTCAACAGTGTGGCTTCTCAGCTTCTGGGACCAGGACTGGCTACTAGCCCCGCCTCCCAGGCTGGGGGAGAGGTGCCCACGGCCTCTTTCCTGGGGAAATGTGCCACACTGAGCAGAAATCGGGGAAGCAGCAGACAAATACCAGACAGCACCCCTTCGCTATCTTGTAGAGGTGAAATGCCAGGCCTAAGGACTGGGACAGAGGTCCAGCGCAGTCTCCTCCCAGGCCAGGCCCAGGCTGCAGGGACAGCTGAGAAGCATGATAGCCAAGCTCCACCTTCTTGACCCTAACCCAGCCTGCCCTCAGGAGGCCAAGAGTCCAGCAGCAGGGGTTGGGAAGCTTGGCAACAGCTTGGCGTTTGTTTATTGTTGATAGAGAATTGTTTTAAGTGGTTTCTACTGTAACAAATCACAGTGACTGTGCGGGCCTGGGCACCCACTTAACTGGGCAAAACTCCAGACCAGCCACCTCCTGGGATCTTTCACCAGTACTCAGAGCAGGACCCCTCATCAACCCCATCTCCACCCAGCCTTCTGGCCAAGTGGCTTCTGTTGTGCCCCCTGCTCCCCATCCAAAGGCCTAGGAGAGCCCTGAGGCTGGAGAGGACAGGCCTGGGCGCTCAGTCACCTCACCAGACACAGCAATAGCAATAGCAGCAGCAGCAGCAGCAGCAGCAGCACAGGAAGGCGGGGGTGGGGGGGGGAGCCAGAGAACATGACACCACTTCACACTGATTTCGGGGTACAGGATAGGGAGGCAGGAGCGGCAACGGAGCTGGCACCAGGCTGGACAAGTGGCATGTCCGTGAGCGTCTTCCTCAGTCATTTCATCAAGTCCCGGGGCAGCAGGGTAACCCCTGCCTGCACCCAACTCCCTGGGGGCCCTCCCTCCCCTGGCTCAGAGTCTCTGCACCCCCTTCCCCTAGGAGGCCTGGGGGTGGTGTGGGTAGGGCGGGCATGGGCCTGGCTGGAATGTGTGGAGCTGGTGGGTGGGAGAGGGGGGGATAGGTCCCCCTCCCTGCCCCCACTGGGGGCCGCTGAGTGGCCGCATCCTCAAGCCAGCTTGAGCGTGCTGACTGGGAAGGAGGGCACGGTGACCATCGTCACAGGGTTGAGCACTGTCTGGCCCACCAGCTGTGGGTGGTGCACCACCTGGGCCCCCACAGCCGGCTTTGCCATGACAGTAGCTGGGGGCCCCAGCCCGCCTGTGCCATTCACTTGCTGGTGTGAGAGAGTGTGGGCAATGTGGCTCACCGCCACGGGCTGGCTCACCGCCACGGGCTGCGGGTACAAGGGCAGCTGCGAGCCGAGGTGGGCCACGTGGTTGAGGGCAGCTGGGTGCACTGTGATGTGGCCGATGGGGGGTGTGGCAGGGGCCAGCTGCACAGCAGGGCTGGGGGCCGAGGGGGCGATGTGGGCGATGTGCTTGCCCCCCGGTCCCTGGAGAACATGGTTCACAGTCTGGATGACTGAGGCGTGGGTGGTGGCCGTGTGGGCAATGACCGTGGAGCCACCCCCAGCCGCGGCCACCAGATGAGCAGGCGCCGGCACCAGGGTCTGGGCTGGGGTGGCCGGAGGGGGAGGAGCTGGCAGAGGGGTCTTCTGTTGTGGAGGCTGCTGCTGCACAGGCAGATGGGCAGGAGACAGCGCCACTGGGTGCGGGTGGGGGTGAGGGTGGGCGTGCGGGTGCGGGTGGGGAGGCAGAGGTGTTGGGGTGGCGCTGGGGGGAGGCAGGGCAGACTTCAGCAGCTCCGGCTGGGGACGATGGCTCAGCTTGGGTGGGCCCAGGCCTGCCCGGTCCTCCTCCATATCCTCGTCCATGTTGTCCTCACCCTCTGTGGGGAACACGGGCCAGGGAGCGCGTCAGAGGGACTTGGGAAGCAAGCGGTTAGAGGCACGGATGCCGTGGGGGGTGGGGGTACAACAGGGATGGGCAGGGGGTGTATTTTCTAGCAGGCAAAACACCTAGACAAGGAACAAAATCCACAGCAGGGCTAACATCTGAGGGAGGGGGGCAGAGCGCAGAGGCCAGGGCTCACCAGAGGCTGTCGAGGTGGAAGCCTGGTCGTCCTCAGGCTGGCCCGTCTGCCGGAGCACACGGTCGATCTCCAGCACGTCCATCCACTGGCTCAGCTCATGCTTGAGCTCCGCCAGCCGCTGCTGTGTGGCGATCTTCTCACGGGCCAGCCGTTCCATCTCATGCTCGTACTCCTTCTCCTTCCTCTTCAGGGACTGGGGGCGGGGCGGGGGCAACAGGCCGCTATAAGGAGCAGCAGCCCACCAAACGTCAGATCCCACCCTACCTGCCAGCCCACAGAGACCCGCGTGCGGCCACAGGGCAAGGGACAACAGGACACTACAGAGGCGGCCGGGGACCACGCCTGCCCCCTACTCCGTGGCCCTGCCCAGTGAGGCCCAGCACCCAGGCACGGCGGGCTCTTAGGCAGGTGCACAGATCCAAGCTGGTCCTGATCCAATATGGGCCCCCGCCCCACATCTTATCTTGGTCCTGAGGGCTTCACAACCTCAAGGGAAGAGACGCCCCGTCTCCTCCTCCTCACAGCCTTTCTACCTTCCGGCCTCCTCGCATCTAAGGCCTCTCTCACCATTCACTCCATCCCAGTCAGTCACCAACATCCCGGCGTCTTTGGAATCTATTCTGCAAAGAACCCCCAAACAAACCCACGCGTCCCCCCACCTGCCCCTGTGCTACGTACACCACCGCTGGAAGACAACCCACTTGACTGTGACAGCACCCATTCCTTCCTCTCCTCTCTCTGACCTGCTTCCATCTCTCTTCTAGCAGCCGCTGGCTTCGTGCCCTGCACTGACATCCTGGCTACTGCCCACAGCACCTGCCCACACTGCCTGTCAGCTACAATGGTAACACACGGCTCCCTCCCCAATACCTCCCCACAGACTCCCCACCATGAACCCCCAACCACGGAATGTGGCCCTATGTCCAGTAAGAAACGAGCTCAACAGCACCCACTGACTCTAAGCAGCCCCTGGAGAGGTTTCTGTCCTCACCCACAAGTTTCAGGTCAGCCCATCCGACCACGCCAGACACCCACGTCTCCCAGAACACAGAAGGGTCGCTTCCCTACCGCACCCTTTCCTCCCCTCTCCCTGACCTGTCAGGTGCGAAGCCCCGGGTGGGCAGGAGCAGTGCTAGGTCTCCACCCCGGAGCGTCACCTTTGCTTACCCTCTGACAGCCTCAGCCTCAGCTCCAAAAGGCCCGCCTGGTCTCGCCCCTCCGCTCCCCTCTACGCAGAAGTCCTGGCTGATACCTGATGGGCCGACTCTTGAACGCCTCACAGACCTCCCTCCCGGCAGACCGCTCTCTTTGCCCAGGCATGCCGAATTGCTGTGTCCACCTGCCAGGGCAGGCCCTCTCTCAACCTACCCCTGAGCATCTAGTTCCAAGCCTGCCGCTCATGTCCAGGCGCACAGACCACAGGCTCCTCGCAGTCGGAACTCCAAGTTGTCTTAGTTTTTCCCACCGGACCCCTGTCTGCCCTGATGCTCACACTTAGATCCTCCCTCCTTCATCCCTGGGTCTTCATTGCTCCTGCTCCAAGATCACACTGGCTGCCGCCTCGGTCCTTCCTCAGTCTGCTGCCTCAGAGCACGTCTTCGCACCTATACCACACATCTGAGCATGGAAGAGGAGACCCAGACAGGGCGTGGTCAGATGCCGGCTCATATAAGCACCGCACTGTCTCGTGTGCAAGTTTTCAGTCTGTCCAGGTTAACACACACAGTCTTCCTCCGCCCTGAAAGTAAAGGCACACTGCTCTGTAGTTAATTTACACTCCTGACCCTAGCGGCGACCAGGACCCTAGCAGTGTGCCACTTCCTGGCGAGTGTGCCAGGTCTCACCGCTGTCCTCTCTCCAGTCTCTCCTTCCCAGGAACAGGACTTGCAGGGCCTCTGAGCACCTCAGTCTCCCTGCCTGGAGGCAGTTTTACTATTGTGTAGCAGCTGTTCTTGAGTGGGCAACACTTTCAATCCCATCTACCCACTAGGCCCACGGCCCCCACCTCTCTGGCAGCCGGGAGCTCTGTTACCAGTGAGACACACCTCAAACCATTAGTTCCTGGGACACATAACCCAGAGCAATGAGCTGTGACACCATGAGCCCAGGCACATGTGACACCAATCTAAGACCACACACAACCCCTGCTATCCTGGTGTTGAGTTCAACCTGCTTTTCTTCTTATTTCTACTAGAAAGAACAGGGAAGACCTTCCTTCGCCTTACACACATCTATCTGTGCGCTTCCTCTCTGGCTCTGTGCTCATCTGCGGGAGTGTCAGCGACAGGCCCCTGGTGACACAGCCCTTACTTGAGGCAGATGGCTAGGAGCTGGAAGTACCATCCTCGACTCCACCTGCCTGCAGTGAAGCTACACCTCTCGGTCAGGAGCCAAAAACCTCACCGAGTCCAGTTCCCCACAGCCCTACAGGAAACTTCTCATGGGAGCCCACTGTTAGTCCATGCTGCTTTTCTTTGGTGGTGGTGCTGGAGTCCAAACCCAGGCTGTACATGTGTTCCCGTCGCCGCTTCCTCTCAGCACACTACCAACGAACACCCTCCGCCTGCACCACTCTCTCCAGGACTAGCTTTTTTTTTTTGGTATTGGGAATGGAACTCAGGACTCTGAGCTTGCCAGCCAGGCTATCTGTGCTGCTGAGCTATACTCCCAGCCCCAGGACTAACTTGACTCTCACCTAATGCCTGCTGTCCCCCAGCTCTGTGTGGCAATGCTCCTAACCACCTTTCACTTTCAAAAACCTATCTTTGCTCCGGCTAGAGAAACTGTGGCCCGCACAGGGCTCTGTCTTCCACTTTCTTCATTCACCCTAACTTACCCTACAGGCTTCATTTTGAAAATCCTTTCCTTGGCAACAACTTCCCTAACCTCCCAAAACAGATTTTATTTTTTCCCCTATGTAGCCCAGGCTGGCCTTAAACTCATGGTGGTCCTCTTACCTCTGCCTCCTAAGTGCTGGGATCACAGGTGTGCGCCACCACACCTGGCTCTAAAACATTCTGCCACCTCTATCTCACTGAGCTCTCCTAGCACAGTCCTCTGCGTGCTCTCTCTCGCGTTAACAATCTCCCAGAGGACCACACCTAGCAGGACAGAAGCCCACCCGTTCTTTGCTCTCCACTATCCTCAGCAGCACAGAGCCGAGCTCAAAGCACTTGAAAAGAATAAACCGGTGAGTGACAGTGAGTCGAGGTTTTGAAGTTTTGTGAATTTCTGCTTCTGCCTTCATTACCAGCACTCTAACAAGCATTCCTTATGGAGAGCCTGGGATCGCTTCCACTCCGTACTCAGTCCAGCCCTGGTCCTAAGGAGCTTCACCACTGAATCTGTTTCTGATTTATTTTCAAATGCGCACGTTAGGCAAGCTCCCCTCCCCAAGCATGCAACGACAAAGAGGAACCTGCCATCCCATCCTTCCTACTTCTCAATAATTCCTATTGTTAATGTTTAGACTGCTGCAAATTACTTGTACAAAATACCTCAATCATCCTCACCTCTCTGTGGCACTATTTTTGCTATTTCACATCGTCAAATACAAAAAGAAACTGATATTCACACAAAATGTCACAAGAAGCCAGGCGTAGTGGCACACGCCTGTAATCCCAGCACTCCAGAGGCTGAGGCAGGAGGATTCTTGTGAGTCCGAGACCAGACTGGGCTACAAAATGAGCCCAAGGCCAGCCTGAACTGCATAGCGAGACCCTGTCTCAAAATGACCAAAATGTCACAGCATATCTACAGCGATTTCTTAACGAAGCAGTGTGACTCAAGACAAAAAAGTTACACCTAAGCCTAAACTCTACAAGAACATCTTGAAAATAAGCTGCGTGCCCCTTTTTCTTGGCCTCAGCAGGACCCTCTGCAACCAGAGGCAGGGTCACCAGGGCCCAAACAAAGTCCAGCTCCTTTCGGAGCACGCGCGCACCCACGCGGACCGGCTTTGCTGCGTCACTCGCCAAGGACCGCACCCACCCTCCGCGTGCCCAGGAGCCCCGCCCCACGCTCAGCTGAGCCAATCCGCGCACCCGACCCCGCCCCTCCGGCTGCCGGGAAGCAACCTGGAGGCGCGCCAGCCCCCACTCCTAGGCCCAGAAGGGCGGGCAGAAAGGCGCGCGTTTGTGGGAGGCGCGGAGGCAGCCGCTGGCTGGCGCAGTGAAGCAGCACCTCCGCCAGCCAGCAAGTCAGGTTCCAGTTACTTTAAGGCTGTGACCTTGGATGTCGAAGCGAAGGGGGTGTGGTAGCATACCTTCGACTGTCTTTCACCACACCACTTCTCCCACCGGGGTTCTGACGCCGCCCTGCCCTCCAAAGCTTCTCCAGTGAACAGAGGGACACCCAGCTGAGGCTCGCCCCGCCCCACGCGGCTGGGAGCCTTAAGCCCCTCCCATTACCCCAACGGCTCTCTGTCGCCCGCGGAAGCCGAGCATGACCGCCCTCCCCCTCCCCCCACGGCCTCCCCAGCACGCGGAACCCTCCGCGGTTTCCAGGGAAACCGAAACTCCGGGCAGTCATGGCAACGGTCTTATCTGGCGCCCCCCCCCCCATCTGCGCGGAGCCAGTGCCCAAAGGGTGGAGACATGGGTGGGTTCCTTAAAAAAGGGACCCCTTTAACCCAGGTAGAAGCGTGATGTTTTAAGATTCAGTGACCTCAGTGCTGTCAGACCGCGGTGTTCCCCAAACCCCAAACTCGGGGTCACAGCGCGTTCATGCCTGGGCCCGAAAGCTTTGAAATCCTTTAGGGTAAAAGTGGGGTGCTTAAAGCACACCCCGGAGACCCCCACACTAGCCACTGGGCCAAATCTGGTTCCCGCCCAGGCACTGTGGGCGGGGAGGCGCCGGGCGCGCCCTCCCGCAGCGCTCTTCACACCATCTGAGTGCTAACGCAGGCGAGGCGAGGGGCGGGCGTCTGGCACCGGGGTTGCCCTGAAACTACAGCAAGACCCTCTGCATCTCCCCGGCGCAAGGGGGGAAGGGAGGACTGGGAGCTGAGCGCCGCCGCCCTCCCGCGCACGCGCGCTCTTCCGCCCGCCCCCTCCTGGGCTGGGAGCCCCGCAGACGTCAGCCGGGCCATGTGCTCAGCGCCCGCGTGGAGGTGGGCGGGGGAGCCGGGGAGTGCGGGAGGGCGGGGTGGAGCCGC
The DNA here is from genome assembly GCA_004027595.1 of Dinomys branickii. Lineage (NCBI taxonomy): Eukaryota > Metazoa > Chordata > Mammalia > Rodentia > Dinomyidae > Dinomys > Dinomys branickii. Next base: position 95,440 of record PVLD010003173.1, read on the forward strand.
GGGAGGGAAGGACTCGGAGCCGGGAGGCAGCCGGTACTGCGGCCGTCCCGGCACCGCCCTCCGCTGCTTCCCTCCTCCATACCTGGATGTACCGCAACGCTGTCCGCAGCACGCTCAGATTCGAGGTCTTCTTGTCGTCCACATTGGGGATGTTGCGCTTCAGGGTCTCAAAGCATTCCTTCAGATGAGCCCTCCTGGGGAGAGGGAGTGAGCGCTAGTCAGCCAGCACCCCAGAAGGCAGGGACTGGCTGCTGGAGGGACGGTCCAAGGGAAGCTCTGGGGGATCAAAAGGGAGGGGGCGCTCCAGGAACAGGCGGGCAGGCCCAGAGTCACACACGCACGCACACACACCTGTTTTTCTCCAATTTGTTGTGGACTTCTCTGGTTCCGATCCTGAAACCCAGACAGATAGGAGGCTCAGGGAGGGCCTGATTAGGCGGCCTTCCTGATCCCCACTGCCACCCCCACCCCAGTGCCACAGGCTTTTAGTCTCCAGCATTCTGTCTGTGAAAGCAGCAATGAGAGGTGGTCACCCTGTTCATCCACCCCTTGCAGGGCACATCTATGCTAATAATCGACAACCTCTGTAACCCTCATCCCACATGACCAGCTGTGAGGAGATAGAAGTGACCTGGGACTCAGAAGCCCCCTACCCAAGACACCCATAATGTAATATTCTGCCCAAAGGCCTGGAACTGCAGTGAGCACACTAGCCTTGGAGGGAGGGGTCAGAGGTCACAGAAGCCTGAAAACAGAGCGAAGGCCATTCATTTCCAGAAGAAAAACAGGCGGCGTGACAAGTGTCCAAATAGAAGAGGCGCCCCGGTTTGGGCAGTGGGCAGGACGTGCTCGGTAGGAGACCTGCTCTTGCACACACAGCCCAGGGTGCAGACCGCTCTCCATCCCACCAGCCCCAACTCTGCCACATCCCACTCACCCCCCAGGCCTCTTCTTCTGTTCGCTGGATTTGACTTCTTCAGCTGGTGCCAACTTGAGGGTCCCAAGCATAGGTGGGGGCGGCTGCTGGGGGGCCAGCTGAGGCTGGACGCCAGGGTGGGGCGCTATGGTCAGGATGGGTGTGGGAAGGGGCTGCAAAGGCTTGGGGCTGCCTGTGGGAGCAATGGTGGTCTTGGAGTCCGGCAGGAGGGGAGCAGGGGTGGGCACCTGAGGCCTGGTAGGCAGCGGGGCAGGCTCCTTAATGCTGAGTCCAGGGGTAGTGACCAGGGCTGGCTGCCGAGGTGCCAGGGGCAGAGGCTGCGCTGCAGGGGGCAGTGGTGGTGGGGGCAGGGGCTGGGGGGAGTTGGTCACTACAGGAATAGGAATGACAGTCAGTGGGGTGGGGGTGGAAAGTGGGGGTGGGGGTGCTGGCGGGGGTGCAGGGGGAGATAGGGGCAAGGGTGGTGCTTCAATTCGGGGTTCTTCCACGGGCAGGGCATGTGCCAGCCTGGCCTTCTTCTGCTCCTGCTCCCGCTCCCTCTCCAAACGAAGTCGCTCCTGCTCCTCTATGCAGAGAGAATACAAGGTGGAGTCTCAGGGGAGGCTAGCAGTCCTGGGCCTTTGCTTTACCTTCTCTGATCCTCAGCCATCCTCCCACCCTGTCCTAGTCAGTGCTCAGGGACACGCCTGCCCGGCTGAGACGGCACACATATGCACCCACGTCCAGCCAGGCACTGGGTAAATTCATGTCCAAGGAAACTAGTGCACCAAGAACACAGGCCAGGCCCCTGCCAATGGGGAGCTCACAGTCTGGGGTGGGGCAGACGAGCACACACTGGGCAAGCCAGGCTGGGCTGGAGTTGGGAAAGGCAGAGGAACAGCAATGGGGAGCATGCTTCGGGCCCAGCAACCTATAGCTTGAGGGGAGAAGAGCTGATAGGCGGGAGCAGGGGGGCAGCCTGAGGAGCCCCGGGGCACAGATAAGGAGGCCAGAGCTGGACAGAGGCCAGACCGAGAAAGTGTGCTGAGGCCACCGTGGGGGTGCTGACTGGTCTCAGCTTCCGAGGAAGGCCTTCCACCATATGTACCAAGCACCTTCTAAAGGGCAGGCAGGGGCCAGGGATATAGCCCAAAGGCAGAAGCACCTGCCTGGCAAGTGCAAGGTCCTGAGTTCAATTCCTGATACCAAAATTTTTTTTTTTAAGGTAGGCAGTACCTTCATTGTGCAGATGCAATAAATAAGCTCAGAGAGCCAAAGTGATTTATTGAGACACAGCAAGTGTCTTGACACCTAGCCAAATGCTCTGTCCTTCCTGTGTCAACATAAACTCATTGTATGTCTCCTTTTTTTTTTTGAGGCAGGGTCTTTCTATGCAGTTCAGGCTGGCCTTGAGCTTACTTTGTAGCCCAGGCTGGTCTTGAACTCACTACGTTCCTCCTGCCTCAGCCTCCTAAGAGCTGGGATTACAGGCATGGGCCACCATGCCCAGCTTGGCCCAGAATTTCTTGAGTCCTAGGCTGAATCTTAATTTAAGAACTCTGATTTCTTGAGGGACCATTCAACAAACCCACCTGCCTGTTCACGTTGGAACTAATTTCTCTCCCCCTCAAACCATATTCCCAACACCACCACCAGCAAAAACTAGAAAGAAAGCAGGCTGGGCTCGATAGAACAGACCATGCAATGCCACGGACTCAGGCCATCTTCACCCATCATCACTTCCCTCAGTATCTCTGCTGAAAGCCCAGCAGGAAGGTGAAAGGGCCTCTTACCCAGAGTTCCCTCCTCATCTCCCCACTGTTGGGTTTTCTCCCAGGCCCCACTCTGAAGAGATGCGCCACCCCCAGGCTAGAAGGAATTGACAATCAGCCCTCTTCTCCTGACCCCATTCACCACTGTCCCTATGCAGCTGACAGCGCTGGCTGGTAGACACGCCCCAAACACACCACCCCACTGGGCAAGTCCTCCCTAGGGAGGAGGGGAGGGGAGAGCACACCTGACACCCCCCCACCCACACACACAGTCTCACAGCCCTAGGGCCCTCTGGCCAATCAACAGCTCCACAGCAGGGCAGCCCTGCTCCTAACCCCTCCCCCGGTGGGGGAAGAGGCCAAGGAGGAAGTTGAGAGGAAGTGTTCAGAAGTTTCCCAGCAGCCAGGGCTCAGGGGTGCCAGTCAGTGGGCCTCTTCCTATCTCCCCTGTTCTTCAGGAAAAGGAGCTGCCAGGCAAACACCGGCCTGCTCCACTGAGGAGAGCCCTTGTTCTCCCAGGCCCCTCACCACCAGAGCAAACCAGCTCGACACTCTGCATCTTCCCCCAAAGCAGTGGCAAAGCCTACTGAAGTAGTTCCTGCCAGGCTCCTCTCAAGCCCAGTGTGGGATATTGCCAGTCCCTTCTCCCAGGACAAGGCCAAACTCAACTCCTACCTCCACTCCTTTGACTTACAAACTCTCATTGTCTTGTGGCAAATGCTCCACTGGCAGAAGAAATCCAAACTGAAGGCAAACTCATATTTCAAAGCAAGTGTAAAGCTCACCCAGCTGGGCATGGTGGTGCACAGTCTGTAATCCCAGCACTTAGGGGGCTGAGGCACAAGGATCACTGTGAGTTTGAGACCATCCTGGGCTACAAAGTGAGCTCAAGGCCAGCCTGAACTACATAATGAGACCCTGTCTCAAAACAAGCAAACAAAATAATAAAATTCACCTAGAAGATGGAAGACTCCTCCCCTCCCCTCTCTTCCAGAGAGCCAGGCATACGCACCTGTAAGGTGCCAGAAAGGACTCAGGTGAATGGCCACACCTGGATCTGCATGACAAACCTTGAGAAGGCTGCCCTAGGCCACAGCCAGTTCACAGCACTTCCTGCCTGTTCCCTCCAGCTCTGACTCATTTCCCACCCAGCAGGGACCCTCTCCAGTGCACTAGAAGGGGAAAGCACACCAGTGATGGCTGGGGCCTCCTTCAGGAGCAATCTGTGTCGTATTGAGACTCTAAAAGAATGTCCTGCACGCTCACAGACGGCAAATGCATACTCTCCCTTGGCTCTACTCAAATGCTGCCCCAAAGAATTCAGCATGGCCTTCTAAGTTTTCCAGGGCCCGTGATTCCAGCCCAGTCATAGACCTGGCATTGTAAGGTCTGCAACTTTTCCAAGCGATGGCCCGGCAAATCAGCAGGCACAGGGTTGGTGGTTGAGGGGTCCACACAGAGTGGCCCCAAGTGCACATGAACTGTCTCCTTCTACATGTATACCAAGAAACTTTGCATATAAGGCAGATGTAGGGCAGAATATGGTCAGGGCATATGGATAATCTGGCCAACTCTCTCCAGTTAAGGCAGAGTCCAATTCAAGTCTCCTCCACGGATGCTGGGCTTAGGCCAGGTCCTCCTGCTAAGTCAGGATGGCTTTGTCCTTTCCTCCTTTCTCATATATGCTCACAGGCACACACATCTCATTATGTAAGCAAACTGTCTGGTCTAGGCCAGGAAACCTGCCCTTGGGGTTGAAAGGGAGAAGGGACGGGTAGGTTCTTGTTCAGAGCTGGTCATCAAGTAAATGGCCTAGGAGGGCAGCTCTCTCTGGTCAGCAGGTTCACTTCCCATCCTCACTGTTTCCTTTCTTCCTGCTTCAGGACAGAGCACTGAACTTCAAGGGGGAAAAGAAAGTGAATCCTGAAGATTGACTTGCTGGGGACAGGGCTGGCCATCTGGATCCAGGAATTCTTGGGAGTACACTCTGCCTTTGCAGCATTCACTCATCCCCTAAAATCCCCTGACCCAGAACCAAGAAGCCCACTGAACTGAACTTGCCCTGTCCCCAGTTCTCACCACCTGGGGGAGGGGCAGGGCTCAGCAGCTTCTTGGGGTACAAGTGTTTCCCTCTCTGGGCAGAGCTGTGTACACCACCCTCTCCCATCTTACAGGTCGATCTGGGCTTGCTTAATCGGGTAAGGGTGGAGAAACGACAGTAGGGGTCTTCTCCCCTTTCCCGTTCGGTCATACAGGCTTCAGGTAAGGTGAAGGTGAGACTATTCCAGGGCTCCCTGGAGGCCAAGGACAGAGTCAGTCTTGTTCACCTGGAGCACGGTGCCTGGTGCACAGTTGGGACACACCTGGCATTTTTTAATTGTGTTGATGGTGGCAGCAGGTGACTTAGTATCTCCAAACCTTGCGCACAGCTGTCCCTCCACCTCTGGGACCGCACACTGCATATTCTGGGTCACCGCCAGCACTGTCCACTGCTTGACCCTGCTCTGGATCCCAAAGGTGGGGGGAGGGGTGCGGGGGCGGATGTCCCAGCTCACTAATTCTGCAAACCCCTAGCATCCAGGACTTGAATATCTCCAGTGACTCCTGACCTTGAGAGGCAGGGTTGGTTGGTTCTACTGGGCCTGCGGACTGCTCCCGCCCTTGCCGGCTGCGCTCTGCTCCACTCCTCCCCGCCCGCCGTGGCGGCGGCGGCAGCAGCAGCAGCAGCAGCCGCACAAGCTGCAGGCGCGCGCAGACGCGCGCACACATAACACACTACTACCTCCTGCATGACTCATCATTGAAGCAACAATAGGCAGAGAGAAAGGAAAGGAGGGCGAAGCACTCTCTAGCACAACCGACCCGGCAGAGGGGTTGGGAGGACGCTGCAGGTGAGCACGACAGTCCACAGAAACTGCACACTACTGGTCCAAGGCTGAGTCCCTCGGAGCAGACGGGAAAGCAGAGGTCTTTCCCCAGTCCTTTTTGCAGCACCCTGAAGCTAGGACCACCATCAAGGGCGCACGGGGACAGGAAGAAATAAAATGCTTGTGAGGGAGCTCCGAAGTTTGCTTCCTTCTTAGCCCAGTTCATTCCACAGTGTGACAAGGAGTCACAGCCAGGAAGGCCTGATGAGAACGGGTTTTTTTTGGGGGGGGGGTCAGTGGGCAGATACGAACTCTAAATGTCCTGTCACCTGAGACTGATGGTTTCCCTCGCCTCAGGATTAAATACTGGAGATTCGGCTGAGAACTGAAAGGCCAGCGCAGCTCCTCTTTCCCAGGGCAAAGGCTCTCCTCAGGAGAGGCCAGGGCCCAACCCGAGGCAAAGCCCCTCGCCGGCCCCGCCCAGGCCCCGCCTCCGGCTAAGCGCTAGGCTTCGAGGAGGGGCCCGGCCGAGCAGTCCCCAGCGGGAGTGTCCCCCGTGCACGTGGTCGGGGGCGGGGCCCGTCCACGTCACCACCCGGTGTAACCAACGGGCTTGGAACGCATGCACACGCAACATTCCAGCCCAGAGCGGGTTTGGAACGCGCAGACACGCCGCATTCCACACCGGCTAAAGCGGGGCGCTGGGAGTGGGGCCCGGAGGCTGTCCCCAGCAACCCGCGGGCCGTTTCGCAGACACCAATCTGCCCGACTTCACCCAAACCCCTGACGCACGACCCAGCCCAGCCCTGGGAGGCGGGGTCAGGCGGGGCTGGCCGGGATCATAAGACACGCGATGTCATTTCATTCTGCAAAGGCCGCCTCCGCCCCAAGCGGCGCGTAGATCTGCCGGGAGCCCCCCCCCCGCACCCTCCCGCCAGGGCAGGGGAAGCCGGAGAACTGCTCGGCGTAGAGTAATCCCCACCCCCACTTTGTTACACACACGCCCACTCGTGTGCTGTACACACGTCCGTGTATACGTCCGTGCAATCGCTCTCCCGTAGACACCCATCACACTTCCCCCGTGCACACACGCACGCACACGCGGGTCTGCCATCCCCACGCAACACCACCCTTCACCCCACCCCCCGGCTCACATCTTCAGGGCTACGGAGAGCGCCGCTGGCCCACGCGAAAGACCCCCGTGGAAAGTGCACAGGTGTGCTAAGCAGCTGGGGTTGTGCCCGCCGGAGCCGGGTCCCTCGCTGCATGGTAATAGATTCATTAATTATTTTAACTGCCCACATTACTGCTCCCGGGCGGCGGCTCTTTCGGGGGGCTGTGCACAGCCCGGCTTCTCCGGCAGCCGGGGAAGAGGTCTGTCTGCGGTCTCGCATGGGTTCGGGACCAGGGTCACTCGCCTCCCCTTACCCCGTGCCCCAGGGGCCCAGCCCGGCCGCTCACCACGTGCTCTCTGTTGTTGCTGCGCTTGCCATTCCAGGAAGCGGGCCGCCTCCAGTAGCGTCTCTATGCTCATCGCGCCGAGAGCGGCCGGGGGCGCGCCGGGGCCAAGGCTGCAGCCCGCAAGCCAGGCACAGGTCAGGCTGGCGGGCGGGCAGGAGGGAGGGATCACCTCCGGGGGGCGACAGGGCTGGGCGGCGCAGCGCACTCCACAGGCAAGAACGGGGGGAGCACGGGCAGAAAAATCAATGTCTCCCGAAATATTTGCAAAATATAAATTTGCAAATTTAAAAAAACTGATGCAAAAAAAGGCGGCACTGCCTCTCTCCTTCCCCTCCCTCTCTTGCTCCCTTCTGATGCCTCCCGCCCCGCAGCCCCCAAGAGTCCCGCCGACAAGAAAGGGCTTTGCAACAAGATGGCGAGGAGGCACCGACACACACAACAAGGGAAGGAGCCGCGCTGCCCCCGGCCGCCGCCCCCGCTACTACACCGGGGCCGCAGCCAAAGCCCGGACCGGAGCCCCCGCCCGCAGGGCCCCGGCGTCTCGAGAAGGGAGGGGCGGGGTCGCGCAGGGCTGGCCCCGCCCACCAGACGGTGTACACGCGCGCGCCCGCGCGCGCACACGTGGCCTGGGTGGGGGGTGGGCGCCGAGCAAGCCAGGTTTGCACGCTGTATTTCCGCTTTCCCGCCTCGCCCCGCCCCGTTTGCCAGCCACTAGTTGAGCAGGGGGTGCATGCACAGGTCATTCACGACAAAAATCTGTTCTGCAGAAGGGTCCAAAATGCAGAGAAATTTAAGTTAGCCCAGATAAAGCTATTCCAGTTCAGGGAAACTTCACGATGGCAGGCACTGGCCTCACCCCTAGGTCTCCGTTCCGCACCCACCCGCGATCTAAATCCCGCAACCACCCTGTCGCAATTTCCCCGGGACCCGCCCCGGGGCGGAGCTGACGGCTGCAGGCTGCCAAAGATCGGGCGGGAAGGAGCGGAGTATTAATCCGGCTCCGCGTTTTGTCTCCGTTCCTCCCCCCGCAGTGCGTTCGCATCCTATTAGGCTACGTCACCGGGCCGCGGGCCAATGGACGGGCAGGACAACACGGCATGGAGCGGCTCCACATGGACACCCCGCGCCGCCAGCCTTCTGTTTAAAGGGCCAGTGTCTGCAGGGTCACAGCGGGTTCGGACGGGGCCACTGGGTGAACGTAGGGTGAGACACCAAAAGGGGAATCCCGCTGTCGTGCTATAGCCTGTCCTCAACTGTTCACCACCGTCCCATTTAAAACCATGTCTTTCAGTTCCCTACCCCTAAATTCTTGTCTTTGTTCACGCGTGTCTGATGTGGGTAGAGACTCCGACTGTGCTAGCGCAGAGGCCACCCTTTGCTCTGGGGCCGGGGCGGCGGCGGTCAAAGCGAATAGTCCAGAGCCCAGGCCAAGGGGGCGTGGCCCAAATCGGGAACAACAACGTGGAGGGCGGAAGCGGGGCCCTCCCGGCGGCCGGGCAACCGAGGCCGCGGGCGGGGCGCGGGGCGGGGCCGCTGCGCCCCGCTGTAACCGCGCTCTCCCTGGGGCACGCCCGGCCGCCTCTTCCTGGCGCTGAGGTTTAGGTACACCAGGCGCGCAACCAGAAAGTTAGACCTTTGAGGTCAGCCTGCCCAGATCCTCTTACTTCGCTTATAAGGAAACCCACACTCAGGGACAGGAAGGGACTTGTCTAAGATCATTCAGTATTGCAGCCGCTCTTTGCCCCAAGAATAGGAGCATATATCTCTGACCCAAGGGCGATTCTTTGATGTTAGTTCTGAGGCAGCGTCCCCCGGATTAGAAGCCGAGGAGGTACAGCAAACTGCCAGGCAGGAAGGAGTCTGACCACTTGACACATTATGATATGGGGCAACAAAAATTGCCTGAAACCCAACCCTATTGTTTTGCTTATTTGCTGGAGGCCACACACCATCACCACTGGTGACGTTGGCAGTGACAGATACAGGCCGGCTGAACGCATATTTGGGACACCCTGGAGCATATCCAGTTCTGCTGTCACAACCCGAGCCTGAGGACCGCAAGTTCTTTGGTTAACCCTGAGAGTGGGGCGATGTAAGCGGTTTCTGGGTCCTGCACTCTGGGCTCCACCATTACACAATGCCAAAGCAAGCCTTCCTGAGGACGGCTGAGGCAGGAAGTCCTGCCAGTTCATGGGATCCATACTGCACCCTCAGAGGTATACATGCCCATGTCAGGGGCTGGGTGGAGAAGAGCCAAGGAGCCTAGAAAGCCCGCATGAATGGCCACTTGCTGGCTTTGCTGCTTTCCTTTGAGGGCATCGTAGTACATGCTGGGCAAAGAAACCCTGCACAGATGATCCCAGAAATAAAAAACCTCGCACACCCAGCATCTGGTCTTGGCATGTACAGTGTCGTTTCCTTGTAAGCGAAGTAAGTGCTGTGCAGGGAGAAACACAAACGTCTGGGCACCACTGACTGAGCTAATGATGACAGTGGACCCAAGGGAGATTAGAACACAGGAGCCTGGTTCTTCTCCATGGCTGAGGTCTTTTCCTAGGAAGGAATGATGGGTGCTGGCCCTGACAGTGCTTCCTTTGTCTGCCACCTGTTTCCTGGTGTGGTTGGGCCTGGCCCATTCTGCACAAGAGAAAATGGGAAATTTAAAGGCAGTATACACGCAGAAGGGGGTGGTGGTTGTTAAAGGGCACACGTCACCGTGCGTGTGTCAGTTCTCACACCAAGCTTCACTTTGCTTGGGACCAGCATCATGGACTTCGGCTTGGAAGCTGCGTCAGCCTGTCCCTGCCGTCCTGGGGCAGTCGCGGCACCCTCACAGCCCTGCAGGTTCTTCTAGAGGCTGAAATTCGATTTTCCTGACTCTTCTTGTCAGGAACCAGCTCTATACCGTTCCGTAGGAACCTCTGTGCTGGGCGTGGTGGCGCATGCTTGTAATCCCAGTACTCAGGAGGCTGAGGCAAGAGGATCATTGAGAATTCGAGACCAGCCTGGGCTACAAAGTGAGCTCAAGGCTAGCTGCTAACTGAACTGCATAGCAAGACCTTGTCTCAAAAAAGACAAAAAAAAAAAAAAATCCCAAAATAGGCACCTGTGTGAAGCAGTGTTCTGAAGACAACTTCTCCAGGGGCAAAGAAACAAGAGATAAAAGTGGACTGTGCCAGGTGTGGTGGTGCATGCCTGTGATCCCAGCATATAGGAGGCCGAGGCAGGAGGATTGCTAGGCGTTTGAGGCCAGCATGGGCTACATGAGGGCAAGGTCGGCCTGTACCACATACAGTCTCAAAAAAAAAAAAAAGTGGGGTGAATACCGATTTGAATGCTGGCCTCTCCCTTGTTCCCAATACCCCATCTGCTTCAGAGCTTAGTGGTGATGCTTGCTATTTAAAACAAACAGCCTTACTGGCTTCACATGATCATCTGTTTATTTGGGTCATGTGAGGACAGCAGCCAGGAGATGTTAGGCAAAAGCAAAGGTTTAAAAAGGGGGCTATTGCTGGGCCGGTAGTTTTGTTACAGAGCCTGAAAATACCGACCAGTATTTCTCATCAGTCAAGGTTTTGCTCAGTTGAGGAATGGACAGTGGGAGTGGCGACATCAACGGGGAAGGGAAGGGGTCAAAGGGGGTGAGTGGGGCTGTTGAACACTTTAGGCCCGGCTTCCTGTCCCAAGGTGATGCAGGCAGGGTAGAAGTTGGCAAGAGTTTTCACCCAAGGGGAAGAGAAGCTTCTTGATGTTTCAGCGCCAAGTGCGGCAGGTTTGGGGAACAATCCCAAGGCCAGTATCTCCAAGCTGTTTTCCTAAAGTCTCCGTGTGGCTTCTAGGTGCTCAGGGCCATGGGGGCAGGAGGAAACCTGAGTTGCCCACCTCTGCACATTTTCTTATAAAAAGGTTTCTATTTTCAGTCTTCCTCCTGCTTTGTGTACCCCACACTCAGTCAAATACATGGACCCGGAGAATTTCCTTAAAGCCTTCCTACTTCTCCGCACTCACCTCAGCAAAGGACAGGTACAGCTCCGAGGGCTGTAGGACAATCAGGTCCCTGACTCCTTCCAAGGGATGACATGGGGGGAAGATACGAAGCGCAAAGCTGTCTCCTCCCCGTCCCGGCAGATGTCCCAGCCTTCGGGCCTGACTGCTCCTCTTTTGCTGGTTGCTTTAGGGAATGTTTCACCCATCATCATTATACACTGAAGGGAGATCGGGTCAGCTGTGGGGTGATAGGAAGGGACAGAAGACTGCTACACTCAGTGACACACCAACAGCAGGCATTTAACAAATATTTATTGCAAGCCTTACATGGCTAGGTATCCTAGTAGCCAAGGCTAAGAGACCTTTGATAAGCCTGAGCGGAGTAAAAGGTCACAGGACAGAATTCATCCCCATAGGCATTTTGGGAAAAGTTAATTTGTGCTCTACCAACATGCTGGATGTAGGATGAGAGAGGATATGACGACACGGCACCCAGTAAAGACACTGACGCGCTCACGTGGTTCCCAGATTCATCATACTTCTCTAAGAGCAGGTAGAAAGAGAGCAGCCGGGCGTGGTGGCACGCGCCTGTAGTCCTAGTTCTCAGGAGGCTGAGGCACGAGGATCATTGCAAGTCTGAGACCAGCCTGGGCTAGAGTGAGCTCAAGGCCAGCCTGAACTGCACAGGGAGACCCTGTCTCAAAAAGGCCAAAATGCAGAAAAGAAAGTGAGTGTAAGGGTGGGATCCGCCAACTGAAGCTGACTGTTAGACCAAGAAAGATGAGCAGGGCTGTGAATTCCTGTGACAGGGCTGTGCCCTACGGGGCGCCTACCCAATCATAAGTGAAGGGGGCTCCCCAGAGCCAGAAGCCCCCACAGGAACCCTCTCTCCACATACCCCATTGCTAGAGGAACTCTCTGGAACCCGCCAAACAGGTCTGATCAAGTTCCCCCTTGCCAGGCAGGTAATTTTCCCCTCTTCCTTATGTCACAAAAAGTCAAAGCTGGAAGAGTTGAGATCACCTAGTCTGACCTCCCAAGAGAAGGTGTTTCCTGGAAGGTCACAGAGCTGTACAGTTGGGAAATGGTCTTCCTGGCCAGCCAAGAAGCCAGCCCAGACTAGAGAAAAGAGGTCAGTGTGGGATCCAGAGTCCCTGAAAGCCTCACAGAAATGGGTAAAATGGGGGGTGAGCTCCTCCCCTCCTAGTTAGACAGGAAAAATCATTAACTTAGCAGTGCTCCGTAAACAAGCTTAGTTGATGAGACTAAGACTTGGACTCTAGCAGCCAGGTGACCTCAGGGACACTGCTCTGCCCCAGGCCACTGTGAGGAGTTGAAAGCCCCAAGAGGGCTGGGAAGGTGGCCCCTCTTCACTTCTGCCCACATCTGGCCTGAAAGGGTGACTGGGGGAAAGGGACAAATTTTTATCCTGGTATCCACCCTGGGCGTGGACACTGAGTAATAAAGAAAAAAATGCAGTTCAGAAGCAAAAAGGGCGGAGCCACACTGTGAGCTTTTTCTGAGAAACCAAAGAGGCCGAGCCAAGCTATGCTGAGGTGGGGGCTGTGAGTGCCAGCGGGCCAGCAGCTTGGGTGGAGGAAGAGGATCCAGCAGGAAGGCACAAGGGGAAGGACGAGGGCTTCAGACATTCCTTTGAAGGAAAAAAGAGGTGGCTTCATGACAGTGAATTAATTCAGGTCAAGGGAGTGGGGCTGGGCGGTTATGAGTAGAGGAGGCGGAGTCCTACAGTGTGAGTCAAGAGCCAGCCGGGATCACGCGGGGGTGGGGCCATCGGTGATAGGCAAGGCCCTCCCAGGGCAGATGGCTGGAGTGCTGTCCGCGGCGGCCCGAGCAAAGGGCTAAGGTCTACCGCCCAGCAACCCAAGCTCACGCCTGAAAGCCAAGCGGTAGGCCAGGGTCTCTCAAACCCCAAATCAGCTGCCGAGGTGAGTCACTGATGCTATCTCACACCGGACAGCAGCCTGCCTCAGAACATACCTGGAGCCAGGGTTCCGCTTCACAGGCACTACCACATCCCAACGGGGGCCTGAGGCCTGCTGGGAGAATCTCTACTGCACAGTGCCAGTGACATTCCGCAGAGCCTAAGGTGCCACATGGCAGCCTGGGTTTCTCCTCTTACTTCGAAGGCTAGTAGCTGGGAGAATACTCACCCCAACCCCTTGCTTGCCCTAGTTCCTGTCCGTCAGGGGCACCTGAGGCAGGAGCGCTAACCCTTAGCAGCCCTCTCCCTGAAGTTACTGTGACAGCTCTGAACCACTGCTGAAACAAAGGCCCTCACACCTCGTGTCACTCATGAAGAATTCCTTAGTAAAGTCAAGGGCTGACTGAAGAACAACAGCAGCCACATAAGCAGGCATCTCTCTCCCCTAGGGTGATAAAGGATTTTCTTTTCTTTTCTTTTCTTTTCTTTTCTTTTCTTTTTTTTTTTTTTGAGACAGGGTCTTGCTATGCAGTTCAGGCTGGCCTTGAGCTCACTTTGTAGCCCAGGCTGGCCTCAAACTCACAAGGATCCTCCTGCCCCAGCCTCTGGAGTGCTGGGATTACAGGTGTGTACCACCATGCCCAGCTGGTAAAGGAGTTTTCTATCCATAAAAGCAAACAAAGAAAATGCATAGTGTGATAGGTTTGATTACCTCTAGAATACCTCTAGAATCCCTACATTGTATTTTTTAAAAATCATTAAAAAAGAGGAAAAGAAAAATGATAGAATGGAGGGAAGTCTTGACAAGATGTGCTCTTCCAGTTCAGTAAGGAAAAGAACACTTGGATAGTGCACACAGAGCATACATCTAAAATTTATAAAACAATAAATACATGAAATCATGTACATATTACCAGTACCATAATAAAATGCAAACAATGGAATAATTTCTTACCCATCAATTAATAAAGATTTTTTTTAAATTAGCCTCCGCTTCCTCCTCCCTTGATGGCTCTCTGCCTCTTGCTGCCGGGCCATGAGCTCTTTCCCTCTGCCCCTACCCCTCTGCCATGCCACCCTCCCTGCCCTGGGGCCAGTTGGCCATGGACTGAAACCTCTACGGACCACGAGCTAAAATAAACCTTTCCTCCTTAAAAAAAAAATTAACCTCACAGCACTATGAAAGGTATGGTAAAAATAAAAACTCACAGAAATGTAAACTAGCGCTACCTTTTTAGTGAGCAAATTGGCAATATATGGGAAGAACTTTAAAAAAACAATATCCTACACCTCAGTCATTCTTATCAGATTTATCCTAGGACAAGAAAAATGCATAATTTTATATAAACTTTATATCAAAGTGTTCTTTATTTTGGTACCGGGAATCGAACTCAGGACCTTGCACTTGCCAGGTAGGCGCTTGTGCCACTGAGCTACATCCCCGGCTTTTTTTTTTCCCTCCAAGTGTTATTCAAAGCAATGAAAACCTTGTCAGCAGGTCTAAAATCTCGCGGCAATGCTCACAATATATTCACAATATATTACAGCATGTAAAGAAAACAGGGCTGTTAATACATGAAAATATTAACAGTGGTCATCTTTTGGGAAGTGTGATCACTGGTCATTTTTATTTTCACAAGATTTTTTTCAACAGGTGTTACTTTTATAATCAGAAAAGGTTATCACAATATATTGCTAATTAAAGATTAGAAAAGACTCCACATTTGCGGTTTAAAAATATGCATAGGAAAATACTAAAACCGACAACAAAATACAAAATAATTTGAGTACTGAAATTATAGGTTTTTAATATTTGTTTATCTATTGTTTTTTTGAGACAGGCTCTCATAATGTAGTTCAGGCTGGCCTTGACCTCCCTATGTACCCCAGGCTGGCCTCGATCTCAAGGCAGTCCTCCTGCCTCAGTTCCCCAAGTGTTGGGATTACAGGTATGAGCCACCACATACAGCCTATTTAAAAACTTTTTTATGATGAAAACATGTTACTTTGTACAGTGTAGTCGCCAGAGGCAAAAGACTGGCTGTACTTTATAGGAAGGGCTGCCCGTTCTTTAGGGTCTCCTGGTGCTTGATTTCAGTTCCACGGCGACCACAGCTCTATTTCACATCCTGCTCCTTGTTCTGAGCGCTCCCCAAAGCAGGTCTCTCTACCTTGTTTCCCACCCAAAATCTCCAAACCTGCTCTTCCTGCCACCTCATCCTGGAGGTCTGCAGAAATGGAGCCCACTCTGACAGTCTCGGGGAGCCACATGAAGGCGGTCACCATGGAAGGAAAGGCTGGGCTGGCCTGGCTTAGTCTCTAAGGGGAGACTGACAGAAAGGAGTTAGTGGGAGACTTTTGTCTTAGGTAGTAAAAGAAAGAAAAGCACAGAGATGTCTCACCTGGACAGCGGAGCGAAGGGCAATGCTAACAGAGAGAAGCGGACAGACAGCTGAGTTAGGCCTGGGCAGCTGGGTGCGTGGAACGTGGGGGCTCAACATAGGTCTGGAGTGGGGCACAGCATCTGGGTAAGCAATAGCTAAAGTCATAGGACTGGCCAGGCACGGTGGTGCACGCCTGTAATCTCAGCACTCAGGAGGCTGAGGCAGGAGGATCATTGTGAGTTTGAGAGCAGCCTAGGCTACAAAGTGAGCTCAAGGCCAGCCTGAAGTGCATAGTGAGACCCTGTCTCAGGAAAAGAGACAGACAGACAGACAGACAAGACAGACCAGACAGACAGACAGACAGACAGACAGACACACACACACACACACACACACACACACACACACACATCATAGGACTAGATGGCAACAATCAGAAGTGGAAAAAAAGCAAAACAAAACTCAGATCCTTGGGACTCGTTCCCTGTAAGAGGTGAAAAGGCCTCAGAGGCCGGAGTGAGCGGGAGGAGAGGTGCGGGCAGCTCCACCCACCCAGTGGGAGAAAGAGCCACAGACTAACAGTTCACTTTTTCAATAGTGATTTCACTGTCAAGATTTAGTTAAGCACATTTCTCATCAGTCTGGAGTTTTGGCTTTCCTCAAAAACATCAGAAGATCCAGTAATACAGCACATTCTTTAGCATGGCAGTAACCACTAGAAACTGAATAAAAGCTACTTCCTTTTAGTTAGGAGGCAAACTCCTCCCCTTCTTGCTTGGCTCCTGGCAAAGAGGATGAGGAACTGTTTCTCTTTGTGAATGAAAAAGTCCCTTTTTTTTTGTTTTTGTCTTTTTGAGACAGCATCTCACTATGCAGTTCAGGTTGGCTTTGAGCTCACTTTGTAGCCCAGGCTGGTCTTGAACTCACAAGGATCCTCCTGCCTCAGCCTCCCGAGTGCTGGGATTACAGGCCTGTGCCACCACACCCAGCAAAGTCTTTACTTTGGCTGATCCCAAGAGCACCAAAATGCGAGTTAGTTTGGTCCCCAAAGCCCCACAACATCTGCCCACTTGGCCTGAGGGCAAGAATTCTGGCACAACACAGCTGAAGGAGGATCCTGTTTAAGCCCAGACCAAGCTCTCCCTCTCCCAGCAAGACACCCCCAAATCTCCCAGTGGCACATCTCTGGGTCCTGCAGGGTCCCATTCAGCCCAGCTCTGTGGATAGCACACTCCTCATGAACACCACAGCAGCAGTACAAGATGCCATTTCCCTGGGGACTGACAGGCCACTGCAGCCAGCCAAGCGCCCCAGTTGGGAATTTCCTGGCTCTCCTTCGACTCCTGGGCCACATTCCCCCAGAGGGTGCACCAACGGCAAGCAGCCTCCGCGCTTCCCAGCTTCCTGCTCCCTCACATGCTCTACCTGGGAAAAGACCCGCTGATTTTTCTAACAAGGCTGCCTGCCCTGGCCAACTCACAAAGCACACCAGTTGTGTGTTGTTCCATACATGAACTGTCTGGGGCTGTCTTTTAAAAAACAAAAAACCAAGCCTCCCCTTCATTATTATACAATTATGTACTGTCAGAGAGTTATTCCCTAATTATCAGTTGTTTTACGCTGACTCTGGTCCAACATGTACCTTCCCTAGACATTTTATTTTGTGGTTTCATTAACTACTTAATTATCTGTACTTTCGCCAAATACAAGATTCTGTAAAGATCTGGTGGCATAAATTGCAAAATAATTATAGGTAATTTCACTTACTAAATCTCACTCACTGCTCACAGGTTGGAAAATAACTTTACCCTAAAGCCCTAAACTATGAAGTTGGGTAAAATATAACTTTTCTTTTTTCTCTCTTTAGTACCAGGAGTTGAACTCAGGACCTTGAACTTGCCAGGCAGGAGCCTGTGCCCCTGAGCTCTATCCCCGGCCCAAACATATTTTTCTAGGTGGGTCAGACAGGACTGAAAGTATATTCCCATCTTCAGTGCAGCTCTTTTGTCACAAAATCCTGAAATTTAGCAAAGTATTCTTACTCTTGGATTCTTGAACTGGAGTTCAAATCCTATCACCATCTCTTACTCTGCAAGTAACCTTGGAGCAAGTTAACTTAAAATCTTTGTTAAGCTTTTTTATTTTTTGGACAGAAAAGAGGGTCTCGCTATGTAGTTTAGGCTGGTTTCAAATTCACTGGGTGGCCCGTGGTGGCCTTGAACTTGAAGCCCTGCTGTCTCAAGTCCCTGGCACTGGGACTGCAGGGGAGCAGTGCCACACCCGGCTCTGCGCTTTCCCAGCTGCTCCCAGGGATGGCAAACCAGCTCAGTGAGACACTCTATGTTGAAGGTGGCCAGTCAGCGATCAGTTCCCTGATGACAAGGATGCCCAGGTTTGTTCTTGGACAACAGATGAAACTGTACACCTGCCATTATTTATTTGAGGTCTTGGCCTTTTCATTTGAATCTGCTAGAACATTTTCTGGCTAAAAATAAAAAAACTCCCAGCAGAATAAGGACACAAGCAAACTGTGAGGCCCACTCTGCTCATGCGCTTCCCAGGGGGCCGAGTCCTCTCACTGGTGACCTGCTCCCACTCCGAGGAAGACCTCAGCATTACCAAGGAAGCTTAGTCCACTTGCTGCACCTTATATAAGGAGTGGAAATGCAACACAACCTAGGGCTGATGGACTCCATGCTCTCTCCCAATTGCTCCCCTAGGGTGGCTGGAAAAGTACCTGGACTTCTACAGCCTCTACCCTCTTCAGAGCATCACACCCAGCCAGGCCTGCCCCCCTCCACCTCTCCTCTGTCTGACCCCTGTCCCTGAGGCACAGCACGGTCTTCCACTTCCCTGCGAGTATAATGGCCTGACGCTTCCGCCAGGACTGAGGCTGGCAGAGAGACTATACCTTGAAGGGCATTTGGAGGGGCAAGGTCTCCACTCAGTCACAACAGAGTTTTCCACAGTAAAAGCACGGCCTCCACAAGGAGGCATTTGCAGTTCCAACCAACAATTAAAAAAATAAACCGCTGTTTTAGTCATTTGGGTGAGTCACAGCAGAGAAGCCGAGAATGTCTTCCCTGAGCACAGCAGGGACTCTTGGGGGATGTGTGATGCTGTTTCCAGCAGCCCCGGCCCAGGCAGCGCTCGGATATGGCGCTGATGCTCACACAGGGCATGGATTGGGGATAATCAGAAAGATTCAAAACCATCAATTCCCTGCTCAGGGAGGGAAGAGCCAATTCAACCTATTAATGAATAGGAGAGGATTTTACTGAGGTGACTGCCTGCTCAGCAAACTGAACCCCCAGAGCACCGACTTTCCTCAGAACAACTTGGCCTCACCTCCTTCCCCAGGTCCCCTTGAGACTTCCTTCTTCTGAAGGGCCCTTGACTTAGTTTTCCAAACTGGACCCTCCTCCCTGCTAATGGGCAAATCTTCTGGGTAAGATCACTGACAATGCTTGATCCAATGCCACTTAAAAGCGGTAGATGGAGCCTCTTGAGCCCACACAAATCCTAGGGTGAGTGCTACTCATGTTCTATACCACAAAACCCCTTATAAGAAACAAGACCCAGCGAACAAGCATAATAGGACCCTTACCTACTTTGGATTTGGGAAGAGGGGCTGCTTGATCAATTAGGCCTTTTTTTTTTTTTTTTTTTTTTTGCAGTACTGGGGATCGAACTCAGGACCCTGCACTTGCTAGGCAGGCGCTTATTCCACTGAGCTATATCCCCTGCCCCTTAGGCTTTTTTTTTTTTTTTTGGGTACAAATTTTAGTTGCTGAAGTTTATTTTTTATTTTATTTTATTTTATTTTTTGTAGTACTGGGGATTGAACTCATGACCTTGTGCTTGCTGGGCAGGCACTTATTCCACTGAACTATATCCCCAGCGAGAGGGGCTGCTTGAGTCAGGGTCTCAATATATAGTTCAGGTTGGCCTTGAACTTGCAGCAATTCTCCTGCATTAGCCTCCTGATGCTAGGATTACCAGGGTGTGGCACCATGCGCAGGTTGTGTTTTTTTTTTAGCAACACATTATGTCCATGTTGGGTAGACAGCCAGACAGATTCAAAACAAGAAGCAACCAATAGAATACTGAAAATCCTTTCTTTCTTAGAGCTCTCTCTGTGACTGATCCTGGAACATAAAGCTTTTGAGAAGTTACTGTTTCAAAAATCACTTAAGTCTCTCTCCAGTAACCCCATTAACTAGATACTAATAAAAAGCTGATCCAGAAACAACTAAACCAAGCTAAATGAATTCTAGAGTATGAAGACAAATAGACAGAAAAGAAAATATATTCAACTGTGACCATAAAAAAATATTATAAGTTAGAAACTGGTTATATTTGATAAAAACACCATGGCTAGTATTTTTCTTTGTTTCCACATTTACTTTTCAAACTTTTTATAGAAAACGTACTTATTTCTATAAAAATACTCATCTGTGTAACAACTGGATCTTTCAAGAACTGGCTACGGCACAATTTTATCAGTTCCCACACTGAAGTTAAGGTGCTGGATAAAAGGGCTGA
This sequence comes from Dinomys branickii, assembly GCA_004027595.1. Taxonomy (NCBI): domain Eukaryota; kingdom Metazoa; phylum Chordata; class Mammalia; order Rodentia; family Dinomyidae; genus Dinomys; species Dinomys branickii. Next base: position 115,314 of record PVLD010003173.1, read on the forward strand.
AAGCGCCCCCGTGTGGTTAGCGAGGGAAATGCTGGCGAATCCACCACCTTCCGTTAAAAGGCTGCGGATTCTCCACAGGCTTTGCATCTATTCAGCACTTAGTGGTATGACTATTCCTGAAAGCGCTTAGAAGCTGCTGTGCTCACGTGGCAAGCTTTGATTTCTGTCAATTAAAGAGGGCTTGTGTGTTTTTAAAAACATATATTAGGAGTCGGGGATATAGCTCAGCAGCCCAGCGCTTGCCTGGCAAGCACCAGGTCCTGAGTTTGATTCCTGGTACCAAAACAAACATGATAAAAACACACACTAATCAACACAAGCCCTTAAAATTAGCTGCATCTCCACCACAGACCCGCCACCCTGGCAGGATGTGAGGCAAAGCTCTGGCGTGGGCACAGCCAGGCAAGGCTGTGGGGTGAAGACACCACACTGACGGAGCCAAAGCAGAGTCCAGAGAACAAAAGCTGCTTTAGTTCACGTCGAGGAACAGGCTCTGCTTCCATTCCCATTTCAGCTATCGAGAGAGCAGAAGCCAACTCCAAGGACCAGGATGCAATTTAAGATAATACCAAGAAGATCTGATTTCATACCAATCCACCAACATGAATTTGACCTCCAGACACTTAGGCAAAGTGTCACTCAATATTGATACTAGGTCAGCACTCTATTTCTTTGAAGAAAAAAGTAAAAAAAAGTTCATTTCCCCATACCAAAGGTATATGCTATCACATACTATATGATTATAAAGAATATGCATAACCAGAACAATTTTAGATGCCCTTTTACAATATTTTCGATGTCCTCCCTTGAGATAATTTTAGAAATAATTCTCTGAGTAGGAAATGTGAAGAAGGCACTCAGCTCTAGTTTTTCAAAGACTGGACACCACCCTTGTTACATTTTTGGGTTTCTTTTGTCTTTTTCATAGGGTTTCCCTATGCAGTTCAGGCTGGCCTTGATCTCACTTTGTAGCCCAGGCTGGTCTCAAACTCCCAGCAATCCTCCTGCCTCAACCTCCCTCCCAAGTGCTGGGATTACAGGTGTGCGCCACCACGCCCAGTTACGGATTTTTTTTTAAATCTAGGACCATTATCTTAACACCTCCGTAAACAACTCCATGGCACCAAAACATAAACCTAGGACTGAAACAACAGACACAGACACACCTTTTCTGTTTCCAGACACAGAGTATTCTCTATGAACACAGACTTGGAAGAAGGGCCAGCACTGTGCCTGAAAGACACGTTGAATAGGCAGAGTAGAAATAAATACATTCCTGTCCTAGCATGGATGAATACTTAAAGGAGACAGCAGATGAAAAACCACACAACATACCGTGCAGCACACTGACTGCACAGCACATGCACAGCCAAAGCCAACCCCTCACACTCAGCCTGTCGACAGACAGACGGGAGGGCAATACAAACACCAACAGTGCCTGAGCGTCAGGAAAGGCGGAGACAGCCAGAGGGATTCTGCAGTCACTTTCGGCTTTCATTTTTCAATGATCCTAAAATTTAATCAGGACTAGGACTGGTCCCCACATACTATTCAACTGTGACATGACACACATCAACGCCAACAGGAAGCCATGGGCCAGTACGGGGGGGGGGGGGGGGCTGCACATGGGTGACCGCAGGCCCTGGATGAGGTCTTGGTTTTGTGTGACCCTGGGTACATAGTGTCCTTCCTCATTCTATTAAATAAATGGCTGGGTCAGAACAGTGGTTCTTTGTCCTTAGAGGGTTACTGAATCCTATTTCTATGTCACAGAGTCTCCCTCCGGGAAAATCAAAAACGAAACATGTATGTTCACAGAAATCTTAGAAATAATTCTGGGAGGCTTGTGGATCTCCCAAGACTCATGACCAGGTTAAGAATGCTGGGTAAAATGTTCTTCCCCAGCTCCAGCCCCGCTACGCAGGAAGACAAACTGTTTTCATTTTTTGTATCCTCATGAATGGTCTCACAGATGCCACCAACATGAGCCACAATCACCAGCTTTTCCCTCACCAACAGCCACCTCTTAAAAGCACGGCTTACCTGAGCAGCCCCCTCTCCATAATACCGGGCACAGCTCTGGCACTAGATGTGAGTCATTCTAACAACTCTAGGCTGCTGGTCCAAATCTAACCATGACCATCAAGCAAGGCAGACTGAGAGCTGTCTCCAGAGGTATGTGCTGCAGCCTGGCATTTCAACAGACACCTGTGTTGAAGAAATGGTTACAACGGCCTCGGGATTCTCCAGGGCTAGAACGTAAGCATACGTGGAGTTAAAAGGAAAGCCACAAAAAGCAGCACTGGTCAGCAACAAATTATCTGCCAACGGATAAGGCTTTCTCTTTTTTTGCTGTATATTTGCTTGTTTTCTGAGATGGGGACTCACTGTTTAGTCCAGGCTTCCTAGAATCCACTCTGTACCCCAGGCTGGCCTCGAACTCATAGCAATCCTCCCACCTCAGACTATCAAGCCAGGATTACAAGTGTGTAAAAGCCTCGCCCCAGGTTAAGAATTTCTTTTCTTTTGAGACAGGGTCTCGCTCTGCAGTTCAGGCTGGCCTTGAGCTCATTTTGTAGCCCAGGCTGGTATCGAACTCATAACGATCCTCCTGCCTCAGCCTCCTGAGTGCTGGGATTACAGGTTGGCGCCACCACGCCCAACAGGCAACAATTTCCTAAGTTGTGTAGCCTTCACAAAGTACACTGTTCCCTACTTCTATCATTCACTGTTTCCCCACTCAAAGCCAAGAAAATGTTTTCTCCAACCCCAGGGGTCAAACAGGATTGACAGTCTTCAATTCTGAAAATTCTTATATTATATTAAAATTCTTATATTATTTCACACGTTGAAAACAAAAACACAGAAGTAAAATTGCTCATACTTTTGAAAGATTAGAGATGGGGTGACATCTTGGAATTTTGCTTACCTAATATCTGCTTCTGAAATAAGCAACATCCAGACAGCCACAAACCAGGAATGTGCAGTGTCCCAGGGTCCCCGGGGAGCCTTCCTTCCCAGCCTCACTGAGCTTTCTCTCCCTGACACTCTGCGTACCGCTCGGCCTGCCCCTTTCTGGGGACGTGAGCACAGCTAGCCAAGCACACATGCTCAGGGTCAGCAGGATCCGTATTGAGGGTGACTCGGAGGGGTCCGGGCCTCTCGCCTGCCCTGCTACCCTGCCGCTGCGGGAGGACAAGAGCACCACCGCCCCTCACACGCCAACCCTTGGGGACGGGGACCAGAATGCACTGGGCTGCACGGAGCCAGGCCAGACTCGTTGTGTCCCTTGGTCTCACACTGTCGGTCCAAAGCTATGTTCAGCTTTCAACCCCTCCTGTGCTCCTTTCTGTTATTGCTGATGATTGGTTCTTCCTGAACTACTCTACGCCAGCTCCCTGTGAAACAAAACAAACAAAACAAAACAAAATGGCAAGAGAGAGGGATGGTTTAAGTGGATTAATTAGTTTCTATTTTTTAAGGTAATTCCACACAATGTCACTTCTGGGCCAGGATGAAATGGTTCTTGCCAGTCACAGGCTTCTCCAAAGCCAGCTGGTGCATATTGTTTGGGGTGCTGGGAACTGAACCCAGGGCTTCCTGCACACTAAGCATGTGCGTCGGCCCTTGCTACCCCCAGCCCCACACAGACATGGAACTGCACATGAGTTTGCAGTTAACTAGCGACAAGTCTGAAGATTTGGTTGCGTATATAGGTACAAAGCTGGTTCATCAGATCCCTGTTCTGGCCCTCAACCCAATGCATTTCAACTAAGGCATCGTCCACCTCCTTCTTGACATTTATCAAACACTTGAACAGATACTGTGCGCCCACTCCCAGGAGGGGCGTGCCCTTGTCGGCCTCGGGGCTGCTGGACTGCTCTGAAGTCTCTCGGTCCTGGGCTCCGTCGCTAGGGCCCTTACGGCTCTCTGCAGCCTCTGCCCCTCCCTTCTCCTCACCCATGTCATCCTCCAGGGGCGCTGGGGCTTCCTCCCGAGACAGCGACTCCCGGCCTGGGTGGCGGCCCCCAGCAGCGGCAGACCCGTCTTCCCGCAACGCGGGGCCACACAGGGCGCCCTCCTGGGGGGCCAGGGCCCCATCCTGGCTGCTGCCCGCCTCCCTGGGGGTGGCCTTTTTCTCCTCCAAGGCCTGGATGACGTCCTCGGGGGCACGAGGCACCTCCCGCAGCTGCCTCACGCGCTCTCTTTTCTTCCTCCTTAAATGGATCCAGGAGTTTTCTACGGCTGTCAGGAAAAGACTGACTTCCTCCTTCCCACAGGGAACACGTTTATGCTGCACCTACGCGGGAGAGAGAGTTCCACAGAAATCATTTTTCCTGTTTACCACATGCCCTTAAAACAAGAGAAAGAGGCAGAGAGAAAAGGAAAAAAACAAGAGAAAAGAAAGAAAGATGAGCACTTCATCAATGTGCTTCACCAGGTACCTTCAGGTCAGTGAGAATTTTTTCTATCCATGTCGTGACGACTACTATGCCTTCCGCCGTCTCGGAGCCCAAAGACGACGCTTTGAGAGACAACTCTTTCATCACAGAGCCCAGCACGACAAATGTGATGGGCTTCCTCGGCTTCTCTAATTTTCTCCGCTTACTTGGTGGTGACTGAAAGAAAAAGGAAGTCGTGGAGAAGAGAAAGAAGTTATCTAAATAACACAATCCCATGCACTGCAACACACAACCAGGGGCAGGTTCACAACCTCTGCTCCCCGCCACAGAGCACTACCAACTCAAAGGCCTTCACACAGGTTATTTCCAGGACGTAAAGCAACCCTGCGAGATAGTTACCACATCTCCATCTTACAAAAGGGAGAACTAAGATACAGAGAGGTGGATGGTCACGGAGCCACGCACCTCCCGGTCACACGGCCAGTAGCTGCAGGCATGGGGTTAGAATGCGAACCCCAAGTGCTTTCCAAGTGTACGTCACCCCGCCCGGCTCAGCCACAGCACCAAAACCCTCCCCCGTGGGTGCCCTTGTCTGTCTGCTGCGCCCAGAGCAGCCCCTCACAATTATTTAGCTCAGGAGAACTCAGAGGTCCTGGGGGTGCAGTGCTCTGAACGGTGTAAAATCACCAACTTTTTGTTTGGGCTTGAAATAAAGCAGCCAGCGAGGCACAGCCTGTGAAATCACATGCTAGGAACAGCAAGGGCCACGGGCAGCGCATGAGTGGGACCGCAGAACTGCGGAGTCTCAGCTGCGCGAGCCCCCGCGGGCACAGGGCTGATGAGGACGCTGGCTTTGGAAGCAGGTGCCGTGAACATCTGGACTGCCGCTGTCCCTCGATCCCAAGCCTGCAGGGTGGGCTGCACCCTACCCACTAGAGGGACTCAAGCTCCACTTGAAAAACTCAATTGCACCACTATACCACAATTGATTTCTTCCAAGTAAAAATGTTCTCAGTTTCATCTTTAAAAAAAAATGACTGCTGGCTAAGTTTACACACATTATGTTTTAAAAGACAGCTGTATTTGTTGCTGAAATTAACACTTTTGAAAATTAAGACAATTCTAAGGTTAGGGCCAACTGAGCCAGCCAGAACGAAAAGGAGAGACAGAAAAAGAGAAAACACTGTCAAGTCTGAAGGTGTGGGATTAGAGGAGGCCCTGAACTGCAGCTGCTAACTTTGCTCGTGCGTGGTGACACCAAGAGCATGTACACAAGCTCAGCAAGGCCAGTCTGTGGTGAGGCCTGGTGACAACAATCAGCAGCCTCACACACAGAATGAAACAGCCAATTTACCCTCACCCAAGAAACTTTTAAAGTAACAGCATCAACAATTTTTCAAAATAAAAAAAAAATCTACACTTTTCTCCCCCTCCCCCCTCTCTCTTCCTGCAGTGTTGGGAATGGAACTCAAGCCCCACATCACCTCCAGTTGTACAGCTTCTCTGTACCAGAAATTAACCAACAATAACAACAAAAATTTATGTATGTATGTATGTATGTATTTATTTATTTTTTGGTCTCTTTGAGACAGGGTCTCGCTATGCGGTTCAGACTGGCCTTGAGCTCACTCTGTAGCCCAGGCTGGTCTCAAACTCCCAATGATCCTCCTACCTCAGCCTCCTGAGTGCTGGAATTACTGGTGTGTGCCACCACGCCCAGCAAATAGTGAACTTTCAATTTTTTATTTTTTTATTTTAAAGACAAAAGAATGGAGACATATGAACCAGAATAAGCCATAAACAATACCAAAAATACAAAATCATACAGAATAGAGTAGGGAATTAGCACTGGATGTTGTATTACATAATGTTATCTTCACATTAATTAACACATAAACATTAAAGGAAATACCAAATTATAGAGAAGATAGTAGGGAATTAGCACTGGATGCTGTATAATATAAAGTCATCCTCACTTCTGTTAATACAAAAACGATTGAGGAAATACAGAATTATAAGAGAACACAGAAGGGAATTAGCTCTGGATGCTGTCCTACATGATGTTACCTTCACCTTTGTTACTCAGTTACACAGATGATGGCCCATTTGATCATTCAATTTTTCTCCTCCCTCATCTCTGTTGCCCTACCACTCAATCAGTCATCTTCCCTGTGATAATAACTGTACTCCTGGGTTTATCTATATCCTTAGACTCTCGCCTTGGGCAGAGATATAGCTGCCTCAGACCATACTATAACATACATGGGTGTATACAGACTGCCATGGTCAGAGGTGGAAAAGCACCTATGCTCACATTGGACTGCCCGGCTCCACCCTGTCGCCGTGCTATGGGTGGGGGCAGGTCCAGTCCATGGGGTGCCCTCAGCAGGGCCCACAGCGGAGCAGCCACGGCCCACAGTGGAGTAGCTGTGGGGCATAGCGGAGCAGCCGCAGGGCACGCGCCCCACTGGGGCACCCTTGGTGACCCATTTGGCTCTGTCCCGTTGCCTCGATGCCGGAGGCCCTTTCTTCTCCTCCTCCCTCCTCCTGATCTCCAGTATTACTGTTCCCCACCCCTTGCAGCTGGGCATTGGACGAACTTACAATGCTTGGTATAAGGGCCTGAAATCTCCCCAGCCCATTCTCACTGTTAGTTCAGGGTATGAACTGAGTTTAAAGATTAGTTCTAGAATAGAGTTGAAGGATTTTCTCGGGTCTGCTGTGTAGAGTATGTTGTTGTTTTTCATACTCCTGGTCTGCTGCTTTTCATCTAATTTGTTGCTATGGGTTCATGCAAGGTTCATATGTGCAAGCTGTAAGGAGACCCTCTTGGTGCTCACATTAATAGTTTGGGGTGAGTCCTGAAGACCGTGGATTTGTCCCATTGTTGCCAGGAACAGGAGGTGCTTGCTCAAGCCGTCAAGACTCAAGGTGCTCCCAGAGAGAGTTCAGGGTGGGAGCTGAGTCCTGGCAACCCAGCTCATGCTTCCTGCCTGATGTTGGAGTGAGAAGGGCATGGAGCCACGCTATCCACCTCCATCTGCATCTCCCTCCTGTTGCGGTGCTGGAGCCCCCGTCTGCTCCTCGGCTGGATCCCTGGGAGCCGCCGCAGCTTGCTGCCAAGGTTCCCCACTGCTCTCTGCTGGTAGCCGTTCACCCAGCAGAGAGGCAGGGTGCCACCGCCTCGAGGCAGGCGCACTCGGGCATGGGGGCTATGTACTAGTTGCATTGATTCTCTCCAGGCATTGATTAGGAAGGTTGCCGCAGAGTGGGGACTCTGCCCCAGTGGCTGTCGTAACTTCTCATCCTCACACTGGGTTCGGCAACTACTCCCAACCGCCATTGCCTCTTTTCTTGGCTGCACCCTCCCCTCTCCAGCCCTGGACCAGCGCTCGGAACTCCGCTCTCCCCTGGCCAAGTCGGGAGGCTTCCATGAGCGTGGATCTCTGAAGCTGAAGCTGAGAATGCTGGAAAGAGGACATGGGCCAAGGGTGTGTTTGGAGCAGTGACTTCCTCCCTTTCCTCTCCCTCCGACTGCACCATGGCGGATCTCCGATCCTTTCCTCCAGAAGAAGTTTTGCTTAGTCTTTCTGAGGGCTTCAATTCCCATTTCAGATCCTTCCTGAGTTCAGGATACCCACCTCTTTCCTTTCTGTCCTTCACATGTTGCTATATTCCTATATTCCTTTGTCTGACTGGCATTCCTCCGGAGGTTCTCTCTCTGCTGCCTACCCAGTCACCATCTTGAAGTCCTCTCGTAAAATTTATTTAGTTATTTGTTTCTTTCTAATGAATTGACCACTACATTTGTAAAGTTCTGAAATGGCCAACAGACCATAGAAAGATACCACTTTAGGCTCCTGCTTGAAACCAACAGCTTCAGAAAACTGCTGGCCTTGATTCAGGGCCATGAATAGTGAACTCTTAAGACTTATCTGAGCCTAAACTTGTTCAATTATGCTTCAGAAAAGATGTGACACTCACACTGACATGATGATAGCAGTGCCGTCATTACTCAATCACCCAACGTGAAAGACATGATTCCTATAGTGTAGTGAGAGCCTAACCCTTTGCATTATGGTGCTTGAAATAAGATTTATACTTAGCTGGAAAGGAAGAAGGGTGGGTCAGAAATCAGATGCTCCACAACACTTCCCAACATTCAGGCTGTCACTATGGGGAGCTCACAGGGACAGGGCCATCCCTGTGAGCCCACCGAGCACACCAAGGGCACCTTCAAGCAGGACTACATGGGCTCCTGTACCGCTTCTTACACACAACAACCATTTGTGCTCGCAAATCCCAACCAGCGAAGTGAAGCTATTACCCTCTCTCACCTGGTGTGCTACAACTGGACTGTACTCCCATCCTGGGAAGTCAGACTGGACTTCTAATCACTTCTAGAAATTAAAGAGAGCGAGGGAGGGAAGGCACCATCACCTACCCCACAAGACTCTGGCCAGAGGCCTGCTCTCCAAGTGATGGGGTACTCGCGATGACAAAGAACTCATCTTGCTTCTTTAAACTAAAATGCAAACTTCGCTATTTTAAAAGTGGCCCCTTCATCTTGCACCCTGGCCCCCAAGTTTACCTGAGCAATCTACAAATGTGGCTTGTTTCGGCAGGTGCTGGCAAGGGATCTCAGCTCCGTGAACACGTTCAACCATCAAGCTACCCCCAGCCCCAACAGATGGCACATTTCTGAAGATTTCTTTCCTTTTTTTTTTTTTTTTTTTTTTTGTCTTTTTGAGACAGGATCTTGCTATGCAGTTCAAGGTGGCCTTGAGCTCACTCTGTAGCCCAGGCTGGTCTCAAACTCCCAACGATCCTCCTGCCTCAGCCTCCCGAGTGCTGAGATTACAGGTGTGCACCACCACGCCCAGCTGATTTCTAGTGAGCTGTGTTAATACATACCTAACTACACATACTCTCAAGATTGTTCTGAATTTAGTTTTACTCTACTATAAAAATTAGTCACTCAACAGACAGATAATTTATACTCTAAAAATTCCTTTTTCTTTGGGTACTGGGAATCAAACTCTGGACCTTCCACTTACCAGGCAGGCATTATGCTGCTGAACTATGTCCCAGGCCCAAAATCCTTGAGTAAGGTTTTTAGATGATTAAATGTAAACTTAAGTATGGCCTATAGCAATCATTCCAGTGGTCCCCTTGTTTATATAGGAAATCCCACGTAGGCAGAGTAAAACACAACATCAGGTCTTACGACATCAATAATTATAGTCAACCACCAGGCATGGTGGCACATGCCTGTAATCCTAGCATTCAGTAGGAGGGTGAGGCAGGAGAATCACTGCAAGTTCGAGGCCAGCCTGGGCCACATAGTGAGTTCAAGGCCAATCTGGACAACATAGTGAGATGCTGTCTCAAAAATAAATAACTAGGCTGGGGATATAGCTCAGTGGAATAAGCGCTTGCTTAGCAAGCGCAGGGTCCTGAGTTCGATCCCCAGTACCACAAAAATAAATAACTAAATAACAGGCAACCATACAGGACCCTGGCATTAGGTCATTTTATACTGTGCCACAAACAGTTAAGTAAGGGGAAGCTGGTTTTCCCATTAAAATGATTTAATCTTGCTAATATGCTTGTAATTTCAAACCACAAATATTTTATGGGTTTTATTTATTTTGGTTTTGGTAGCAGGGATCAAACCCAGAGCCTTGCACATGCACTACCCAAAATTACAATGTAAAAGAAGCCTGGTGAGGAACTGCCAATCATTCGGGGGATACAGGTTTTGTGTCTCTTAAATCGCAGTGAGTCAGTGAATGATAACCAACAGGGGAGCAGCCTCCACTGTTACTTTGTTACAATGCTTAAAACACATTAAAGGGCCGGGGATATAGTTCAGAGGCACAAGCCCCTGCCTGGCAAGTGCAAGGTCCTGAGTTCTATTCTTGATACAAAAAAAAAAAGAAAACACATTAAAGCCATAGATGGGGTGAAAACCAGTTAATGTTAAAATATGTTTTACTTAGCAGAGCTGTCTACCATTTTTTTTTCAAATCTTAAATTTCTACATCTCAGTGGCGCTGAGGAGTCAGCTGTGGTACAGCACTTGCATGGCTAGATTTAATCGCTGGCACTGCATAAAAAAAAAAAGGAAATCTCAGAGCACACAGTCCAGAGACTTTCAAATGAGGTGTGAGCAGACACAAACCAGTGGCGTCTGAGCTGCACTGCCTACACTCTGCTGAGACACACAATGAAACCACAGGCAGCACAAATCACTGTAGTCTCCCTTCAGCTTCAGGAAGGGAGGCAGCCATGTGCTAGACAGCTGCTGAACGGAAACCAATGGCTCTCCTGTTTTGGAAAGCAGGTTCCAGAATGGCCCTGAGGGGAAAGGAGTGCTCTAGGGCACTGCGCTGGGGTCTCCACTGCTCTGTCACCCTCTAGTGGCTGCTCCCCCAGGTCCTCCAGCAACCAGCAGAACGCCCACAAGGTGTCGCTCAGTTATCAGCCCGTGACTCAGAGAAACAGAGCCTAGGTGCCAGCCCAGGCCCCAAGCAGGGACTCGGACAGGTGGTTTGCTAGGAAGCCGAGCCAGGTTTCTCTCCAAGGGCGTCTCTGATCTAAACGTGGATCAGCCCTCCTGCTGGGAACTACCTTGCTGCCTAAGGGAGCTTTTTAAGCAACACCCAGTGGACTTTTTGCTGTTATCTCAATCTGACTGGTTACTGTTTAGAATGTCCTCAAATCATCTCCATGATATATGTAAAAACAATAAACAGTTAAAAAAGCAAAGGAAACCCAAGTTTATAGCAGCACAATTTATAATAGCTAGATCTTGGAAATAACCCAAACACCCATCAACCCAGGAATGAGTAAAAGAGATGTGATCTTTTTATACAACGGAGTACTACTCAATCATAAAGAAGGATAAACTGGTGACTTTTATAGATAAATGGATGCAACTGGAGACCATACTCATGAGTGAAATAAACCAGATCCACATGTATAAACATCGTATTGTCTCCCTACTATGAGAAGCTGAAAGGGTAAATAAGGTCCAAGATGTATAATAGATATTGTGAAATGGGAAGAAACTTCAAAAGGGAAGAGAAACTGGTATGGGGGAATACAGAAAGGAATTATGGGACAAGAAAAAAATTATATATATATAGTTATATATAGTTATATAGTTTTATATATATATAGTTAAAAGATAGTTGTACTACTAATTTCTATTTGTTCATTGCTAAGAAAGGTATGTGCTAATACTCTCTGGACAATTAAATGCCAATATCTTGTACTCTGAGTAACTAACATAAAGATAACAATATGAAACATATTAAACATTGTTATCCTCCTATTATACTGTTTTGAAATTTTGTTTTTGTTTCCTTTAAAATTAAAAAAATACATAAAAGAAGCAAAGGAAAGCCAGGCTCAGAAAGACAAATGCCACCGTTTGTATCTGTGGCATCTAGAAAAGGTGGCGGGAAACTAGAAGGGAGACTTAACTGACAAGAAGAAGGGGTACAACTGAGGGTGAGTGGAGGTGGGTGAGAGGACAGCAGAGAAGGGAAAGCTGTTACACCTTTCAGAGGTGATGATGTTGATGTGAATTTATTGTGGTGAAAAAGTGCCCACTATATTAAATAAAACAGCAGGTTATAAAACAACTTTTTATTTAAAAAATGTATCAGCTGAGCATGGTGGCACACCTCTGTAACCCCAGCACTCAGGAAGCTGAAGCAGGAGGATCACTGTGAGTTCGAGACCAGTCTGGGCTACAAAATGAACTCAAAGCCAGTCTGAACTGCATAGTGAGACCCTGTCTCAAAAAAATAAATAAATAAAAATAAAAATAAAAAGTGGACTTCCGGAAAGATGACAACTGGGTAAGCAGCAGAGAAAGATCCTCCGGGAGGATCGCCACCCAGACACTGGAATATAGCAACATGAGAGAGACATGAGGAAGAGAAGTGGGCCCCCTGGACCCAGGAAGGATCTGAAATGAGAACTGAAGCCCTCAGAAAGAGCAAAAAAGACCTTTCCTGGAGGGAAAAACTGGAGGCAAAACTCAGAGGTCTGCCATGGTGTAGTCAGAGGAAGAGGAGGCAGAGAAGGAGGGAGTCACCGCTTCATACACACCCTCGGCCCGCTCCCTCATTTCCTCGCTGGCAGCTTCAGCTTCAGAGGCTCACACTCAGGGGAGCCTCCCGACTGGCCAGGGGAGAGCAGAGTTCTGAGAGCTGGGCCAAAGCCAGAGTGGAGAAGGTGCAGTCCAGAAGAGAGGCAGCAGCGGATGGGAGGTATTGTCCAACCCAATGTGACAATGTAAAGTTACAAATGCCATTAAAGCACCATTCCCACTCTGCAGCAACCTTTCTAATCAGCACCCTGAGTCAAGGTGGAGTCAAAGCAAACAGTACACAGCCCACCACATCCAGCTGTATGCCTGCCCTGAGGCTGTGGCCTGCTACCTCTCCACTGTGTGAGCAACTACCAGCAGAGCAGCAGAGAGCAGTGGCAGTGACCCCAGGGCCATAGCAATTCCCAGGGATCCAGCTAAAGAGCAAATGGGAACTGGACCACAACAGTTGAGATGCAGATGGAGGTGGATCACACAGCCCCACACCCTTCTTACTCCAACACCAAGCAGGAAGCACTAGCTGAGTTACTAGCTTCAGCTCCCACCCTGAACTCCCTGTGAGCACCTTGAGTCTTGGTGACCCGCACGCTCAACATGTGTTCCCAACAGAAACGGGCTGAGTCGATGGGCTTCAGGACTTACCCTAAACTACTAATATGAGCACCAAGAGGGACTTCATACTGCTTACATATGTGAACCTTGTATGAACCCATAGCGACAAATTACACGAAAAGCAGCAGTCCTGGAGACTGAGAGACAACAACATACTCTACACAGAAGATCCGAGAAAATCCTCCAATTCTCTCCTAGAACTAATAACTAAACTTAGCACACACCCTGGACTACCTCAGTGAGCACAGGTGGGGGAGAACTCACGCCACTTGTGCCCAGCATCCTCAGTGCACCCAATGCCCAGCTGTAAGGGGCAGGGAGCAGCAGCACTGGAGATCAATTAGATGAGGACCCCGGGAGCGCCTTGTTGGGTCAGAGCCTGGAGGTCTGTTGGGGAGACCCTGCGGTCTTGACTGAGCCTGCGCGAGTGCATCATAGGGGCGGGGCAGAGTCCAGCAGTCCTCAGGGGTGACCCCAAGGACTTGACTGGGCTCCTAGGAGCACTTCATTGGGGCAAAACCCAGCAGTGTGCAGGGGCAACCCCACAAACTGGTCCAGGAGCGCCTCATTGAGGTGGGGCCTGGTGGTCCGCAGCGTGAACCCACAGACTGGACTGGACCCCCAAGGGCCTCAAGGGCTTATCAATCAGGTATGACCATAGTGTATTTGGTTCCCTGCATATATGTACTGTCTGTGAAGATGGGTGCTTTTCCACCTAATGCCATAGTAATTCGAGTGTGCCCATGTTTGTTACAGCATAATTTGAAGCAGCCACGTGCCTTTCCAATGTAAGAGCCCGAGGGAGTAAATAAACCAGAAAGTACAGCTGCTGTCACAGGGAAGACAACTGACTAGGTGGGAGAACAATGGAGATGAGGGTGGAGAAAACTGTTTGATTTATCGAACGCGCCATCATTTGTGTAACTGAGTAACAATTGTGAAGATATCATTTTGTAATACAGCATCTATTTTTAATTCCCCAATATCTGCTCTATAATTCCATGTTCACTTCATCGTTTATGCGTTATACTGATTTATAACTGAGTAAGAAATGCAAAGATAACATTATGTAATACAACAGCCACTGTTAGTCCCCTACTATCTTCTATATAATTGTGTATTTCCTTCATTGTTTTTGAGATAACTGAGTAACAAATATGAAGATGATATTATGCAAAACAGCATTCATTGTCAATCCCCTACTGTCTTCCTCTTAATTTGTGTATTTCCTTATTGTTTTTGTGTTATTTGGGCTTATATTCTTTTATCTTTTAAAAAAAGTATCAATGCATAGAGACATCAAGAAACTATCTAGAATGGTATTCATTTAACTGTTTTAATCTGTCTATGGGAGTAAGATGCCAAGCACATTTTTCTTTTTGTTTGAGTAATTTTTGACTAGTGCTATTATAAAATGTTTCCAAGTAGAGCATATTAAGAATTCTTTAAGTATGTGAGGGTGGGCATGGTGCACACACCTATAATTCCAGCACTTGGGAGGCTGAGGCAGCAGGATCAGCATGAACTCAAGGCCAGCCTGGTTACATAGTAAATTCAAGGCAGTCTGAACTACATAGTGAGACCCTGTCTTAAAAGAGAAAAAAAAAAGGCATGTGAGATGATGCACACATTAATTTGCTTGATTGCAGTAATCATCTCACACTATGTAAGTTCTCAGCACATGTTGGACACCTTAAATATATATAATTTTATTTGTCAGTTATACTAAATTCAAAAATAAAATAACAAGCCAATGAAAAGTAGAAAAACTGGTGAAATCAAATAAAATCAGTAGTTTAATAATAGTTTTATAAGCTGGGTGTGGTGGCACATGCCTGTAATCCCAGCACTCAGGAGGCTGAAGCAGGAGGATTGGAGATCAACCTGGGCTACAAACTAAGCTCAAGCCTAGCCTGAACTACATAGTGAGACCCAGTCTCAAAACACACACACACACACACACACACACACACACACACACACACACACACAGAGTTTTATACCAAGCTTAATGTCTTAGCTTTGATTGCTGTATACTCATTATGAATGGTGTTAAAATCAGGAAAGGTAAGACAGGAGCACGAGGACCACTGCAAATTTGAGACCAGCCTGGGCTACAAAGTGAGCTCAAGGCTGAACTGCATAGTGAGACCCTGACTCAATCAATCAATCAATCAATAATAAATAAATAAATAAATGGGGGGAGGCTGGGGATATAGCTCAGTGGCACAAGTGCCTGCCTGGCAAGTACAAGGTCCTGAGTTCAATTCCCAGTACCTAAAAAAATACAAAAATAAAAAAGTTAGGAAAGGTAGAAGAGTTTGTATCTCTTCTGTAAGTCTCAAACTATTTCAAAATAGTTTTCAAATACTATACAAAAAATGCCAACAGGAAGAAAACTTTATGTTCTCTAAGAATCAAACGTCAAAGGAACCTGGGTTCCTCATCAATAAATCATTAACACATTTGTAACAGGTATGCTTTTCTGCTGTATTTTGATTATTGTGTGGGGGGAGGGACAGTACTGGGGTTTGAACTCTGATGAGCCCTACTGCTGAGCTGCATTCCTAGCCCTTATTTTTTATTTTTTATTTTGAGACAGCATGGCTAAACTGACCAGGCAGGATGCAGTCCTCCTATCTCAGCCTCCCTGGGTGCTGGGATTATAGGTGGGTGCTACTGCACCCAGCTTATATTTTGACTCTTTAAAAAAGGCTTCCCAGGGCTGGGGATGTAGCTCAGAGGCACAGCACCTGCCTGGCAAACGCAAGGTCCTGAGTTTGATTCCCAGAACCAAAACAAACAAACAAACAAGAGCTTCCAAAACTCCATCTGAACAGAAACAGAATTATGGCAACTGAAACGATCTAAAGTTAATAAACCCAGACATAACTATAAAAGTAATAAAAGTAATGTTTCTATCCAGGGCTACCTAATAGCACTTTCTGTGATGATGGAACTGTTCCATATCTGCACTGCCTGATATAGTAACTTCTAGCCACATGTGGCTATTAAGCATTTGAAATACAGACATGAGACTGAAAAACTAAATTTTCACTTTTATTACATTATTAAACTTTATTTATTTATCTATTTGGTCTCTTTGAGACGGGGTCTCTCTATGCAGTTCAGGCTGGCCTTGAGCTCACTTTGTAGCCCAGGCTGGTCTTGAACTCCCATCTATCCTCCTGCCTCAGCCTTCTGAGTGCTGGGACTACAGGCATGTGCCACCACACCTGGCCATTCTGTTTTTTTTAAAACCATGTTATGGATTAAAACAAGGGTCTCATACATGCTACACAAGGGATCTTGACACTGAATTACACCCCTCCTTTTAAGGGGTGTAACTAAATTGCCCAGGCTGGCCTGAAGCTTCATCCCCCTGCCTCAGCCTCTCAATTTTATTCACTTTTAAGTTAAGGAATGATGCATGGTCATTGGCTCTCACACTGCACAGCAAGGATAGAGAGGCCCTGAGGGGGCCATCAGCAAGCAGAAGTTACTGAAGGGTCTCTGTGGGGAGTGGGACAGTGTGAAGCTGCTTTTCTCATAAAATCTCCTACACTATGTGATGTGTAACTTTCTTTTTTTTTTTGGTAGTTTTGAGATAGGTCTCGCCATGCAGTTCAGGCTGGCCTTGAGCTCACTTTGTAGCCCAGGCTGATCTCAAATTTGCAACGATCCTCCTGCCTCAGCCTTCCAAGTGCTGAGATTACAGGCGTGCACCACCACGCCCAGCGATGTATTAACTTTCTGGAATAGAGCTCAGTGGGAGAGCATATGCCTGGCATGCACAAGGCCCCGGGTTTAATCACCAATACTGCAACAAAATTTTTAAAATTTAATTTTTGAAGAGCTAGCTGGGCATGGTGGCACATGCCTCTAATCCTAGCACTCAGGAGGCTGAGGCAGGAGGATCGCTGTGAGCTCAAGGCCAGCCTGGGCCACATAGAGAGTTGAAGGCAGCCTAAACTACACAGTAAGACGCTGTCTCAAACAAAACAAAACATAAAGAGAGAGAGACACACACAAAACCTTGGAGTGCATTCTCAAAACTGGTAACAGAGATTATCATTGGATGGTAGTTTACAGTAATTTTTTCTTTCTTCTTTAAAAAAAAAGTGCCTTGAAGGAAAAGGGGTAGCAAAAAGGGAGCAGAAATTATAATTTAGGTATCTGTTTGGCAGCCAGGTGTGGTGGCACACATCTATAATCCCAGCACTCGGGAGGCTGAGGCAGGAGGATCACTGGGAATTCGAGACCACCCTGGGCTACAAAGTGAACTTAAGGCCAGCCTGAATTGCATAGCAAGACCCTGTCTCAAACAGACCCCCTACACACAAAAAAGGTATCTGTTTGACCAATATTTTCTACATGCCAACTTCCACATACTGCGCAAAAAAACTGTAGGATGATGAAAGAATGTATAGTTCCTACTCTTGAAGAACTTCCAAATTAATGGATGAATCAAAATGTCTGCAGCATAAACCATAAATCAGTATGGGTAACTCTTAAAGTAAATTTTTATATAAATCAATATGTCTACAGTCAGTGGACTGCCATCTCCTTAAAGTAGTCACCTTGGAGAACTATTTACTATAATATTTTAAGAAACCAAGTGATAGTTTTAACAGTGTCTAGCTATTAAAAAAAAAAAATCAGAGCCAGGCATAGTAGCACACATCTATAATTCCAGCACTTGGGAGGCTGAGGCAAGAGGCCTTCTGTAGGTTTAAGGACAGCCTGGACCACTTAGTGAGTTCAAGGCCAGTCTGAATTATATGGCCAGATCCTGTCTCAAACAAACAAACAAACCAACCCACTTTTTAAAGCACAAAGATACAAGCCATCTTGGATGACATTCAAAATAAACTTTATGAAACAACAACAACCATGTGGGTCAGGCATGCTGGACATATGTGTAATCCCACAACCCTGGACTGAGAAGCTAAGGCAGGAGGATTGGAAGTTTGAGTCCAGTATAGGCAACTTTGCCCTAGGTTCAAACCTCAAAATTAAAAAGAGCAGCTATGTGGAGTCTGAAGGCAATTTAAACTGGGCATGGTGGCACAGACCTGTAATCCCAGCACTCAGGAGACTGAGGCAGGAGCACTGCTGTGAGTTCAAGGCCAGCCTGAACTGCACAGCAAGAACTGTCTCAAAATGAAATGTAAATAAATAAGTAATAAAATGAAAGCTAACTTAACAAAATTCTGAGCTCCCAAGGAAAATTCCTTTAGGAATTAAAAACAAAACCAAAACCCTAGAAGCACTAATAACCAAAACAAAATTCCCATAAACCTGACAAGTGATAAAGCAAGATCAGTAGTGGCAAAAATGAGAGTGAGGCTCCAAGTTCCAACCTGAAGTCTGCCCAGCTGGCGGCCCCAGGGCGCCCACTCGGAATCCCTCAGCTACCTGGAACTGGCTCAAAAGCCCGGGGAGCAACGATGGAGAACACTGTCAGGAGACCCCAGCTGTGACACCCACAAAGTTACCTCATTAATTTGATCCCTCCCCTCCATCTGGTCTGCAAAAAGCCTTCTGCTTATTATTCCCTGGACAGGAAAATCCCAGGCTAATGGAAAATGCCTTGAACACAGGGGAATACTTTTTTAAACCAGAATTCCTGGGCAATGCTCATACCAAGAGTGTACAGTTTACTTACTAAGCCAAAACCCTCTATATCTTTGACATATCAAATTTCCTTAAAGCAGGAAAGCAAAGCTGAAATAATGCCTGAAGCAATTAGAGAACTGGGACAAAAAGGCTTGCCAAGCGACTGCTAGAATCCTGTAAAGAATAGTCCTTACAATATGCTGCCTATACTCATCATTAGTCAGAAATGATGGTATAAAAATTCCATCAACACCAGGTCCTGTCTTTTTGTTGCTACAATAAATCCAGACAATGGCAGTGGGCTTAGTGGAGGCCCTTGGATTACCAGTGAATTAGAATTTTTCAGCATTGAGCACCAACAAATAAGCTGGTAGGCCTGAGATAAGTGAAAACATAAGTTGCTATAGTAACTTGCATGTTTACCCTAAAATGGCAAGGGTGGGGGCAGGGAAGTAGGTCAATATTTCTGCTTTTTGCCTCTCCTTGTCTAAAACAGTGCTTCTTCCTTCCCCATCCCAACAGGAGCAAAACAGGGCGGGACAAGGCACGCTTTCCAAAACGCAGAGGGTGGGAGAGGCCTAGGTAGAGGGAAGGGAGGGCAGAAGGAAAGCCCAACCAGAGCCTCATCTGTCTCAGGAGCACCTGGGCCTGCCCCCAGGGAAAGCAGCTGCTGATCAAGGGCACCAGCGCTAAGGAACTGTTGCTGGGTTACTACAAATCAGAAATTGCCATTTTCGCCTAGTGGGTTAAGGGCATCTAATGGTTGGGAATGCATTAACAGCCTGGGAGTAGCAATCATGGTGGGGGAGCAGAAATCCTCTAGCACGGGAGAAATGTGAGGCCCCTAGCCAGACGCATTCTCTCCTGGTTAGAAACGATGCACACGACTGTGGGCTGCACTAAAAGACAGGAGAGCGGCTACGAGGTTCCTTTTCAGAATAAGCTGATTGTGCTCACACGGAAACAGGGCGCTTTGACACCTGGCCATGTGGCGGCTGCTAATCCAAGGAGCTGAGGGCTGCGGCTGGAGCCGGCACGCGCAGAGCCAGGGCTCATTATCGGCTTTTCCAGCTGCAGCACCAGCAACAAAGGTGGGAAGCGGGCTAAGCAAAAAGCTTTTGGAACCAGGTGCTGCTCTATTTTTCTGCAGCTGTTCATGTCTACATAGGGATAACACAGGGCATTACGAACAATTTTAACCATCTGGTATGAAGGTCTCAGTATTCTCAAAGACAATAGAAAGGATAATCCTTTAAGGGGGTCGAAAAAGCAGAGGCATGTTTTTTTTTTTCTTTTCTTTTTCATTGTTTTGAGACAGGGCCTCACTATGTAATTCAGGCTGCCCTTGAACTCACTATATGGCCCAAGCTGCCTGCCTCAGCCTCCCGAGTACTGGGATTACAGGTATGGCTTCAAACACTAACTCCTAAGTACGCTACTACACTGTCCAGAGGTGAGCCTAGGCTCCTGCGGGAACTATTTGAAGGGAGGGGAGACCTCAACCCAGCAGCCCACCTCAAAGAGTGTAGAAGGAAAGGCTTGGTCTCTAATTTGGGCCTGTGTTGTCAGAAACAAGGCAGTGACTGCAAATTGCACCCCCAAGCTTGTACAGGGGCAGGGAGAGAGACATGGCAGCATCCAAGGGGGCTGAAGAAACCCAGAACTGCTGAGACGCAGGAAGGGCAGCTCTGAGCACAAGCCTACTGAATGGGCTGGGAATGCAAACTTGCAGGGCAGATCCTGAGCCTCCACGACACTTTGGAAGAAGGAACGCATGCCGAGCAGCTGTACACAAGCTTACAGTGGGCAGCCTTGCACAATTAAAAAGTCTGCCAGATGTGGCAGCAAATGCCTGCAATTCAGGACTGCGCAAACACGCAAACACACACACACACACACACACACACGTGTGTGCGCCAGCCTCTCAGAGAGGGAACCTAAGAACAGAGACACTGTTCTCTTACCACTTCCCAGCACGGCCCAGAAAGCCGCTTGGCCTGGCTGGCCCAGAGGCGTGTTCCTTTATATGCAAAGGCACGGCAGACAGAAAGACGTGTATGAACACATCATTTTTGTAAACTTTTTTTATTGCAGCATACAAAAGAAAGAGAACAGGCTAATGCGCCACCCTTCACCTTTAAAACTGGTCAATATTCTAGTGCTAACCTTCAAGGCAAAGAACCCTCCACTTGAATGATCCTTAAGTTAACACATCAAAAACCCGCAACTATAGTGAGCTGGGAAAACAGCTCAGCGGGTGGAGCATATGCCCTACCTTGTGTGAGGACTGAGCGCAATCCCCGATCCCACAGACAGGGACAGAGACACAGGCAGACACAGAGACCCCCAACGTCTACATTCACCAAGAACCTCAAGGGGCATGAGAAGGAAGGCAGCAGTGGTAAAGAAAAAAAAAAAAAGACTTGAATTTCAATTCGTGAAGAATGTCCAGTAGGATAATTACACCTGCAAAGTAAGATGCCCTTCTGTCTGCTAAACAAGACCCACTCTGCCCCACACACTCAGGGAGGCGAGCTCCACAACCATCTCAGGCCGCCTTCTAGGGCTGTGCCTTATTTACAGCTGCCTTCCGCTTCCTTGAGGACCAACTGCAGGGAAACGGAACAATGCAGATCGAGTTCATTTGTGACCTAGTAAAACCCACCATGTGCTGTCATTGAAGCCAAAGCAAAGGCTCTACTTACTGGTACCGTAACATCATCATAAAAACTCCAGGCTAAAGCCCATCTCATTGTCCGACCTTGACAGAACTCAGTGAAGGTGACTTTAGGAACCTGAAACCAACAAATGCAGTGTCTTGTTAATCTGAAGTCATGCTGGTATTTCTGGCTACTGCCCCCTGTTAAATTATCTGTTAGTCCTTTTTAATTAGTTCAACAATATTATCTACAAAGCAGTTATAGCCAGGTATAGTAGTACACGCCTGTAATCCCAGCGCTCGGGAGGCTGAAGCAGGATTACCATGAGTTTGAGACCAGCCTAAACTACAAAGTGAGCTCAAGGCCAGCCTGAACTGCGTAGTGAGACCCTGTCTCAAAAAGGCAATAAATAATAAAAGCAGTTATACACAGCTGTCTAATAATCAATGAAAATAATTAAATAATTAAATAATAATAAAATAAATTTTACTCCTATAGAACATTAAGGAGAATTTATAAATTTAACTCGAAAATTCAAACAGAAGAAACACGTAAAAGTGCTCTTTGGAGAAGCATTTATAAAGTGATTCAACCTGTTTCTGTCTTCCTTTTTAACAGAGCCAACCACAGCCTGGATACACAGCTATGGAATCTATATATTTTAGGAAAGAAAAAAGAACCACTGTTACAATCTTCTCATGAAATAGTGTTTCGATGAAACAGGGTGAGTAGAGAAGACAGCGATTGGACACCTAGTTTCTGCTCAGTGGTAGAGCACGAGAGAGAGAGAGAAAGAGAGAGAGAGAGAGAGAGAGAGAGAGAGAGAGAGAGAGAGAGAGAAAGAGAGAGAGAGAGAGAGAGAGAGAGAGAGAGAGAGAGACAGGCAGGCAGGCAGGCAGGCAGGCAGAGACAGAGGCAGAAAAAGAGAAAGACAAACTTGGTTTCTACCACTGACCTTCTTCACTGAAAGGCACGGCCTACTCGTGCCACACACTGCACACGGGGAGGCAGGCAGTGCAGAGAGGGTTTACTTTCCATCTGTCTTTAAACACAGGATCGGGGCAGACGGCCTGGAGAGTTGGCCCCGTGGGAAGCACAGTGACTACAGCAGTGTTGCGTTTCAAGCCAACTTTCACCTGGCTGTAAGGTCTACAGCAAGGCCCCTAGCCTCTCTGGCCTTTAGTTTCTACATTTATAACAGTCAGTGTGAGGCCTGTGGTAGACATCATGATTTTGGGGGTGGTTTGTTTTGTTTTTGTTTTTTTTGAGACAGGGTCAGTCTCACTATGGTACGTAGTTCAGGCTGGCCTTGAACTCACTATGCAGCCCAGGCTGTCCTCACCCTCACAGCGATCTTCCTGCCTGGGCCTCCCGAATCTTGGGGTTACAGGTGTGTGCTCCTGGCTGCCATATGAGTTTTGTTTTTTTGTTTTGTTTTGTTTTGTTTTTAATTTACCTTAATATTTATTATATTAAGCTTATATTTCTGTCATGTTGCCATGTGAGTTTTCCGTTCCTTTTTTTTTTTTTTCCCCCAGGACCGGGGATCGAACTCAGGGCCTTAGTGCTTAGCGGCAAGCACTTACCCCACTGGGCTGTACCTCCAGCCCAGCCATGTGAGTTTTGATTTATGGTTTCTCTCTCCCATTCTACTCATCCTGTTTCTTCCCGTCTTCTTTCTGTTACAGTTTTTATATGTCTTAATAACATATAAAAAGTCCCTCCTAGCCCTAAAATTACAGGTTTAAGACAGGGTCTTACTTGCTTACTATGTACCCCAGGCTGGCCTCAAACTTGCAGCAATCCTACTTCAGCCTCCAGAGTGCTGGGATTACAGGGGGGCGCCACTGCGCCTGGTTACAGAAATTTTTTTTTTTTGGCATGTATGAAATGCTGGGATTGAACCCAGAGCCTCAACCACAGAATTTTTTTTAAAGAATAAAAGTACAAAAATGAAAAACCAAACCAAACACTATACTAAGAATTTTGAGGTATAAAGGAAAATTCTACACTCAAATTATTATGAAAAGTTACCACACCGGCTGGGCATGGTGGCACATGCCTGTAATCCCAGCACTCGGGAAGCTGAGGTGGGAGGACTGCCAAGTTCAGCCTACACAGTGAATTCAAGTGCAGTCTGAATTACATAGTAAAACCCTGTCTCAAAAACAAAAAAAACACAAAAACACAAAAATCAAAAACAAGTCACCACAACAGAATGATAATGACCAAGTCCTACCCCTTGGATGCGAAGCTCTTCCTTCAGAGGAGCCAGGCTGCATTTCTTTCCCAGCATGCAGCTGTACCACCTAGGAAAGAAATCAGGCAAATGAATCCTTTACATGGTGATATTTTGAAACAGCTTTACTCTGCCAGCTGGGCATAGTGGTGAACACCTGCAATCCCTGCAATATGGGAGGCTGAGGCAGGAGTATTAAGTTCAAGCCTATCCTGGACAATTTTGCAATTTAGTGATACCCTCTCTTAAAAAAGTTTAAATTAGCATCACTCAAGTGACCAAAATGAGAACAGTAGCAAACAAATACCGAGTTAAATCACAAGTGATAATAACAAGAACTCTATATAATATATTTAGACAAAGACTGAATCAAGTAATAGAAAACAAGCCCAAAGCAACCGAGAAGAACCAAATCCCATGTAGCCTGGCCAATCCTCCAAGGATGTACGGATTTGGAAAGAGAGTAAAGGAGACAGGTCTTATCTGTCATCCTCAGAGGATGCCATCCTTTTAGCTTTAGGATAGAAGTTAGTTAATAAATGACAACAACCACCATAAAAAATGTACATGCACTTCATGTACCACATGAAGAGAACGTGAAAGCCTGCCTGTACTTGTATTGTGTCCAGACTTGCAAATGATTTTACTATGCTTTGAACAAATAATGAAATCAGTTTATTCTATAATAAATACAAATCCAGAAAAGTGAGTGTGGAGATGAGCTAACTGGATGAAAGTTAAAGGGAAAAAACCTACTTCTTCAGATTATTCTAAAGTTTGCACAATGTCAAATTTACACAGGGATTCTGCTTCAACCAGTGAAGGACTAACTTGTTCAGGAATCACCCTGCCACCATAAACAACTAGGAAACAGAATAAAACAGATGAAACCACCATTTTTCAGACAGTGGGCAACTGGCAGCATAGACCTCTAATCGCAGAGAGAAACAAGGTGACTCTACAACTCCAGTGTTTGCTGCTTAAAGGAAATTTCCAGCATTTCCAGCAGCGAGTAAAGAAACTCAAACACAGCCCTGAAGTCTCGCCGCGTTGATGAGACTGAGATGAGAACTGAGAAAAGCTGAGGCAGTTAGGTTTTGCAGAGCAAACTAACAAGAGCAAATCAAACCCAAGCAAGAACAAAGGAAATAATAAACAGAATGGAAACCCATGAAGCACAAAATAAAAATGATGGAGAGGAGTAACGACACCAAGATAGACCAGAAAGAATTTTTTTTGGAGATAAGGTTTCACTATGTATTTCAGGTTGTCCTTGAGCTCTCTAAGTAGCCCAGGCTGGCCTCGAACTCACAGTGACCCTCCAGCCTCAGCCTTTCAAGTGCTGGAATTACAGGTGTGCACCACCACGCTTGGCCCTAAATACAAACAACTTTTACCAATAAATTTGATGACTAAATGCAACAAATTCTTTGAAAAACACTATTAAACTTATGCAGAAAAAAAAAAAACTGATGAATAGTTCTATGTCAATTAAACAAATTAAATTTATATTAAAAACCTTCCCAAGCCAGGTGTGATGGCTCATGCCTGTAATCCCAGCACTCTGTGGAGGCTGAGGCAGGAGGATTGTTGTGAGCTCGAGACCAGCCTGGGCTACAAAGTGAGATCAAGGCCAGCCTGACCTGCATAGCGAGATCCTGTCTCAAAAAAGACAAAAAATAAATAGAAAATTTGGTAAAAAGAACAAAACAAAACAAAAAAAACCTTCCCAGACCAAGCCATTCATTGGTGAATTCTAGTAAACATTTAAGGAAGAAATAATATTGATTCTATATAAATTAGTCCAAAAACTTTAAGAGCAGCTAATACTTCTCAATTCATTCTATGAGACTAACATTACACCTACTAGTGAGGCTGAGGGAGGAGGATCACATGAGCCTGGGAGTCTGGGACCATACTGGACAATATATAAAGAGATCACTTTGTTGATTCTTGCTTGGGTAAATTAACACCTTTCCTTTAAAGCTAGCATTCCTGAAACTGGCTATACACGAGCAAAAGATTTAATCTAGACTCATATCTCTCACCATAAACTACACTGGAATCAAAATAGCTCAAAGATTTCAATATAAAACAATATGCTGGAAGATAAATAGGTAAAACTCTTAAAGACACAGAAATAGGCAAGGGCTTTCTAAACAGAACGCCAATTGTATAAGAAATAACAAAAACAATCAACAAAGAGGCTATCAAATTTAAACTTTCTGCACAGCAAAGGAAACAACCAACAGAATGAAAAGACAACATACACAATGGGAAAAGGTTTCACCAGC
This sequence comes from Dinomys branickii, assembly GCA_004027595.1. Taxonomy (NCBI): domain Eukaryota; kingdom Metazoa; phylum Chordata; class Mammalia; order Rodentia; family Dinomyidae; genus Dinomys; species Dinomys branickii. The sequence goes on from PVLD010003173.1 coordinate 141,266, forward strand.
TATTCCTTGGACAGAGGACTAACATCTACAATATATAAAGAACAGAAAAGAACTAGACTCCCAAATAAAAGAACCAATCAAAAAATGAGCAACTAGGGGGCTGAGGATATAGCTCAGTGGAATAAGTGCCTGCCTGGCAGGTGCAAGGTCCTGAGTTTGATCCTGATACCAAAAAAAAGCCATAATAGAGCCAGGTGTGGTAGTGTGAAGCTGAGGCAGGAGGACCGCCACAAGTTTGAGGCCTGCCTGGGCTACATAGTGAGTTCAGGGCCAGCCTGAACTATAAAGCAAGACCTGTCTCAAAAAACAAAACAAACAAACAGATAACAGGAAGCAGGGATTAGATCTTCTGCAGATGAAAAGGGGACCAAGAGATGGAAGCAGAAAGTGGGGAAGGAATAAAAATGAATTAGGTGTTACACACATGGACCAGGTCCCCACGAGGAACAGATTTGTGTCCTGGAAGCGTACTCATAAACCTTTTAAACTAGCATTCCTGAACTGATTAAGATCAGGGCCACCAGAAGCCAAGAAATGACCTAAAATAAATGAAGTAGATAAAGGAAACCAAATATGTAGGTAAGTAAGGCTAGTAATAGTTAAATATGTCACTGACACATGCTATAAACTCAAGGGTAGGGCCGGGGATGTAGCTCAGCAGCGCAGTGCCTGCCTGGCAAGCTCAAGGTCCTCAGTTTGATTCCCAGGACCAAAACAAACAAAAAAACAAACAATAAACCTAAAGGTTATGTCTGTTAGCCTATGCTCAAACCTGAACTGCACTGCAGATTTGTAATGACTGAATTTAATCAAGATGCTTACTGCTTTCCCTGAGTTGTATTTCTTACTGAGAAAAGCAGAACTCACTGGACACGTTAAGAATCCTGTCGCAGCTTCCTGTTTAACCCTCTAGATCCTCGCTACTCTCAGCAGGCGTCTTGTGACAGCTCATCAAAACGCAAGGACAAGCAGCAAAAGGCGGCCCATTACCCAAGAGACTGCGAACCCATTACACCGTTTTAATGATGAGGGGCGCACTCTGCTCATTACAGCGTTTAGGAGACGGCAGGCTCCGAGAAACATCACTGTGAGATAATTGCAAACGTACAATAAGAGTTGTACGATTACTGCCAAAGACTCCAGTATACGCTTCACCCAGATACACCAACTAACACGCTCCCCCAGTGGCTTGTTGTGTGTGCTTCCCTGCACTGAGAGTTAGCCGCGGACCTCACCTCGTCCCTTCGGCCCTAACGCTTTAGCATGTACTTCTTCCAGGCAAGGGTGTTCTCTTTGGTAACTACAGAAAAACTGGCCAATTGAAAAAATGCAATAATCATACACTCCAGATCCAGATTACCTCCATGTTTTACCCTGATGCAAGATGTAATAATCTAGGACTGCAATTCATGTACTTGTCTCTTCTGTCTCCCTCTATCTGGAATATTCCTCTGTGTCTTTCTCTTATTTTCTTTTTTTGAGACAGGGTCTCACTATGTAGTTCAGGTGGGCCTTGAACTCACTATGCAGTCCAGGATGACCTCAAACTCACAGCAATCCTCCTGCCTCAGCCTCCCAAATCCTGGGATTACAAGTGTGCTACGATTATAAATGTGTGCCATCACGCCTAGCTTTCCTTTGCCTTTCTTTACTTTCATGACTCTAATGTTTTTGAAGAATCACTTTTTGCAAAATCCCTTAATCCCTCAATTTGGTCTGCGTGAAGTTTCTACCAAGTCAGACTCTGGGCACACAATTTTGCCTAGAGCAGCACGGAAGTGCTGCTGTGTCTCCAGGTGCGCTACCTAAGAAGAGGGTTAGCTGCGCACGGTGCTGCCTCTCTGGCTTCCGCACTCTAAATTTCCCATGGTTCTCTTTTTAATTATCTGTATGTAATCTGAGGAGAGATACTTTGAAACCGTGTTATTTTATTCTCTTTGTGTGTGTGTGCTGGGATCAGATTCAGGACTCAAACGTGCTGAGCATTCATATCACTGAATAGTTAGTTACACCTCCAGCCAAAATCCTGTTCCTTAAATGTTCCTTTGTTAATTCTTTAGTATGATTACTATGATGGTGATTTTCTCCCCTAACTTTATGCCTTCTGGATTTATTCACTGGTATGCTACACTAAAAGGAAAAAAATTTACTATATCCCCCTTATGTCATCTCATTCATTTGATTCAATAGCCTATAAAGCACTATTATCATCATTCTTTTTTTTCTTTTAAACAAGATCTCTTGCTGACCTTGAAATCACTATGTAGCCCAGGCTGGCCTCAAACTCATGGCAACCCTCCTGCCTCAGCCTCCTGAGTGCTGGGATTACAGATGTGTACACCTGGCTTATCAGTCATTTTGAAATCCATATTGTCTCACATTTGGCTTCAACTAGTTTGCATGGCCTTCTGATCTGTCATTTTTTTAGTATTTCCTTACTTTCTCATATTATAGTATACCCCAACCTGATCTTTTTTCATACTGACTTAGCTGTAGAATTAATGATTTCTCCAAGGAATACTATAAAACTTTTCTCTTTAAGCCAAATGTTAAATTGAAATGTAGTAAGTGGCTGGGAGCCTACTACAAAAACTCTGTCACATATAAAATAATTAAATTATTAGAGTAAGTGCTCCTAGATATTCACTAGAATTGCTTCTTGGTCTTTTGGTTAAGATCAAGTGTAGATACTCACTACAGCAGGCCGGGTATCTTTTTGATCTTAAAACTGACCATTTATACTGTCATGAAGTCCAAATATACATGGCTAGAAATAAACTTTTGTTAATCTTTTAACAAAAGATTAATCTTTTGTTCTTATTAATAAGTGATATTAATTATTCACAGACATTTTTACATCCTAGGAAACACTACACTGCCAAGAGCATCTCCAAAGCAGTAGAATCAAAGTTTTTTTAATTCCTTATTCTTCTTTTCAGACTGCCTGATATATTCAATACATGCTTGTTGATCTTAACTCTTCTTTGACCATCAACAACAGAACAAATCAGTGACCTCCTTCTGCACATACAAGTACACAGGAGATGACGCAGCAGGCTCACCACGGCTGAAGCCACTGGGTTCAACCTTTACCCCAAAGATCTTAGAGGAAACCATGATGCAAGTTAACTCCCCACCATAGGAGTTAAATTAAGCATGCTACTTATATTAAGATGATGAAAATCATATAACCTAACTCATTACAAATAAATATAGTAGCCCCTTGTTTTTCAGGGCACTTTTCCTTAGTGTGAAGGAAAAATCGAAATAGCATTTGCCCCCTGTGGAGCTCACCACTGGGAATTGCTTCTTCAATAATTTTAATTGCAAAACACCAAGCTAACTGGAGAACAAGCCTGTACACCATCTGTCCCCCGATTTCTCTACCTTTATATCTGTGTAGGGAGTCAAGGGCCATATTTCTTTGTAATAAGACAAAAAAACACTCATATGCAACTGTACTTTGTGTTCCAATCAATGATGAAACCAGAGGTCAAAGACAGACTTCCACAACAGCCTTACCAGACAGCAGCTGAGTAAGAAATAAAGTGGCCCATCTTTTATAATAGTGAAAATGAAATCTAAACATACAATATTAAAGAATTAGTTGCTTGCTGGGTGTGGTGGCACACACCTGTAATCTCAGCACTTTGCAAGGATGAGGAAGGAGAACTGCAACTTTTAGCCAAGCCTGAGCAACTTTCTGAGACCCTGTCTCAGGCAAAAAAAAAAAAAAAAAAAATTATGGGCCAGGGATATAGGTTAGCAACATGGCACCCGCCTGGCAAGCACAAGGTTGTGAGTTTGATTTCCAGTACCAAAAACAACAACAACAGACTGTTGTCAATGTTTTCTTGGGGGGGGGGTGTCTTTTTGAAATAGGGTCTCACTGTGAAGTTCAGGCTGGCCTTGAGTTCACTTTGTAGCCCAGGCTGGCCTCGAACTTCCATCGATCCCCCGCCTCAGCTGCCCGAATGCTAGGATTACAGGCGTGCACCCACTTTGCCAGGCTGTTTTAAATGACTGTGGTGTATACCATGACACATATTTCACATACACGTGGAATTTTAAAAAACAAGGTTAAAACAAAGCAAAAGACAAAATTCTCTGTAATAGTTACAACTACACAAACCATAAAAGGGAAGAACTAATTAAAAGTAACACCCAAAATAAACTACCACTTGCATCATAGTGCTGGGATCAATGCATTAATTTTCTAATGTGTACATGTGACAACACTGTTTCAGAGACAGAGAATTATAAATAACAGAAACACTATCTAACATTTTCACAACACATTGTAGTCTACATGTTAATTAAATTTGCTATGGGGCCAGGGGTATAGCATGGTGTCTGCCTGGCAAGTGCGACGTCTTGAGTTCGATTCCTGGTACCAAACAACAAGACCCATTACTAAACAGGCACTTAGCTTAAAGCAGAAAGGGAGAGAAGGTAAGCTCTACCCAGAAAAAATATCATAGTACCTATAACACTTCCTTTCGATATGAGAGGGGTTTAAATCTACTAAATTCCTAGAACAAGCAGGAATTAAAATGACCCTATTTAATATTCACCATTATTAAGTATATCAAATATGTATTCACTTAATTTTATAACTACCCTTTGAGGTGTGAGGTAGTTACTATCATGTCATTTTACCAATAAGAAATGAAAATTTCAAACTTAAATCGCAGAATCATATTCTAGAAGCCCAGGTTATTAAATCTGTTGCCCGGCCCCACATATTAGACTATACCCAAATCACAGACCTATCCACTCTCTGACAAGGGCGGACACAGACAGGAAAACACAGAGGAGACAAATAACGGATGAGACCAATGTCTAGCTGGTGCCTTGTAAACCACAGATTCTTTGGCTTCTGCAAACGTCATAAGAATTTTATGCTCTTCCCAAAGAGCATCTGCTATAGACTTAATAACAATAAACCAATCCAATAATTTATCCAGATCAGATGTGAGAGTCTCTAAAAAGAAAATGCTAGTAAGTAAGTTCAAGTCACAGGCATAAAAAAACTAAAGGGTGACAAGCACTTGTAAACCTTTATCAACAATAAAAGGTCTGTCTACTTCTTTATAAGTTCAACTGTACCATGACAATGGACTAGACTTGAAGACATCCAGGTTCTAGGTCCTTAACCGGTAAAAATAAAGAGGTTGGATCTTTACCTCCTAGCTGTAAAATTCAAGATACAAGACCAATCTGCAAGTGCCGCTGAGCGTGATTTAGGTGAGACATCTTAAAGGGGTGACAGGCAGCTTGAGTGCCCTCCTGAGATCAGCCTAATACCTTTAACTTACTTCACCCATTAATGTTGCAAAATTTGCTTAGTTTCTGTACCTCTTCAGGGACAATAAGAAAAACATTGTAAAGGGATAAGAAATACATGCTAAAGTTAAGATACTTGTTTTCAGTCTTTTATTTCATTTTTTTGGTTTGAGACAGGGTCTAGCTATATTCCAGGCTGGCCTTGAACTCACAGGGATCCTCCAGCCGTAGTCTGCTGTGTGCTGGGATTACAGGTGTGCACCGCCACACCCAGCATAATTTCTTAGAGCTTTACAACATGCAGCTTTCACAGCATTCTGAAATGTGAGTCACACAGTGCTATCAACATGCTGACTGTGAGGCCAACTATAAAGAACGAGGCTACGAACAAGTGTAAGTGGTCCCAGTGAGGCGTGAGGCTTGGAGCAGGACTTGTCCGCACAATGCTGCTCTGTTCTCTTTTCAACAAAAACCACTTCTTCCCCTCTTCCCTTCTAACCCTTCTCAATCTGACTGAGTCCTCACAGAGCAGACAGCTGAGCTCTGTTTTTAAATAAATCATAACTGGGTAATGTTTCCTCTAAATGATACAAGCTTGAGATGTCCTACTATACAGACACGATGGTTCTTGCTGTTTATTCTTCCTACAAACTCATGCCTTTTATTCAAGCGATGGCTGCCACAGAGCCAGGCGCAGACGAACTCAGAATATAAGCAACTTCTCTCCTCCAGCTCGACGCTCCTTCCTTCCTTCCTGTTTCTTTCTGGGGGTCAGGGGTATGTGATCACACCTAGCCTCCTACGCAGGCTGTGCACATGCTCCACTACTGAGCTACCTCCCCGGCCCGGAACGCTATTCCCTTGAAGCTCATCTTTGTAGTTCAAATGAACTTTTGGAAATAAAAGAAATTTGCTCTTTAAAAGCCTCCTAAAAGCAACCTCATGAATACTGTCGCCAAGGAGAGCCATCTACAGCCCCACCGTTCTGTTTGGCTCTGGCCCCCTCAAAGCCAACAGACAATGAAACGGCCATGGTCTGGTTACCTCTTTTCAGGGCTCTTTACTTGCTTTAATTTAGATTTCCTCAGTACTCAAATTCCTTAAGTCTCTTTATTCAATATACTGGGATGGATCTTTGGAGAATTAATTAAAGCAAAAATGTATCAACCTTTGGTTTCAGCAGTGTATAGCTTTTCTGAGAGGTAGGTCAGGAAAGAATCAAACTGCTTGGCCATACACATTTACATAAACTCATATTAACAATTCAAGACATTTTTAATTTGCAAATACCTGTGATCCATGGCTGGGCCTATGGCACACGCCTGTAATCCCAGCACTCAGGAGGCTGAGGCAGGAGGACTGTTGTAAGTTTGAGACCAGCCTGGGCTACAAAGTGAGCCCAAGGCTAGCCTGAACTATATAGCAAGACCCTATCTCAAAAAGACAATAACTAAAAAAAAAAAAAAAAAAAAAAAAA